>JAODUP010000021.1:940000-1212500 GCA_025642065.1 Paralvinella palmiformis
TCGTGATTATTAAAAAGTAAACAACAGACTAGAAAGTTCATTCCATGATAATTGACTTTATGTATATTATTGTTTAAACTTAATGTGATTGGTTCGTTATCTAGGTCAGTTTATTTTATTTGTCTTAACCATACTGTGAACAATTTTATTTTGAGTTTCCTCATAGCCTCAAACGATAAGGATGAAAATGAACTTGAATTGACCATTTAGAAACTCAAAGCATATTGTATACCGGTAAATAACTTATCGAGAGGCGAATCTAAGGTTCGGATCTATGGGCTTTGAACGGTGTTTTTTGTAATAATTTATCCGGTTTCGGCAGGTAAACGAATGGAGGAAAATTAATAACACACAGTTCGTGTAAATTAAAATACCTGAATATTAATTATGTGTTTAATGGTTTCCCAGAATTGTAAAATATAACACATAATTTTATTTCGTCCCTGAATGAGGAGAAATATCTGATGATTCAGATATCTGGCGATATAATTTTAATGTATCTACTAACCTCATACACTCATATACTAATCAAACGTCCATCCAGGTTGTACCTATTCAAATTTAGTGTCATAACTTCACGATATAAGACTCTATTTGGGCTGAACTGTTTCTGTAAGCTTATTCTACTTCAGTAAATATAACTGTTGCCGTTTTACGGCCATTTTTATACACATGAACCGAATGACCTCCAAAGAGAATGAGGCGAAGTGAAAAATGAAATATATCTCAGATACAGCCAACTGAGGGTTAGAACTCAGGCGCTAGAGGTTTGTGGCCGACAGCACTACGATTTTCCTTTCGGAGGCAATCAACTCGTTAGTCTCCGTAGTAGTGTGGATGTTTTGCAGTAACTGTAATTGCACTGGCCTAGAGAATCATAAATCGTTATTACATCTGGTCTAGGGGTTCTAGCGAATTTTCTAACCAAGTAATGTATTGTCAGTGCCTGAGCGTATTAGTGTGTGTGTGTGTCTGTGTGTGTGTGTGTGTGTGTGTGTGTGTCTTCAGTCGGCTAGACATTCTTTCCTACTCACTAAGAGGCAGTACCTAACATCGACATATTCCACTAAACCACACAGCGGAGTACAGTCCGTTTAATTACTCCCACATCTCGTTAGCACAAACCCCGTCGAGAGCCCCACAACATCCGGCCGACTACGTTTAACTGATACAGACAGACGGACGGACAAACGTACGGACGGACGGACAGACCAACTAGGGACTCCGGGAACTTTACCATAATCCCTCTCCACATTATACTTAACACCAGAAGTCTGTACATAACATAACATATAGATAGAGGTATATAGAGACAGACAGAGAGAGAGAGAGATAGAGAGAGAGAGAGAGACCAACTATTTGGTGAGTGATATAGAAGTATAGTTATATAATGTTGTTGTGATTATTATTAAATAGTATTATATATATATATATATATATATATATATATCATAAGTAATAAATATTATTATAAGTAGAGTATTAGTAGTATAAGTGGTAATAATAATACTTGGTGCTATTATTGTTGTTTAACATTACTGATACAGCAGCAGCAGTAGTAGTAGCAGTTATGACTGTTAAAGTTTTGCAGGTGTTGCAGTTGTTATATTCGCGGCTGTAAACTGGATTACCGTACAACAAGTACTAGTACTGCTAGTAGTAGTAGTAGTCGTCGTCGTCGTAGTAGTTGTTGTTGTATCTGTATCATTAAGCTAATAGTAATTAGATAATCAACTAACTATTTACGTAATGTCGAGATAATTTACTCATCAAGTAATCTCTTTCTGACTAAATTTTAAAAAAAATACACAAAATATTAGATTGACATAGAAAAAATGGAAAATCGCGTTTGTTTGTTTTTCTCTCTACACACACACACACACACACACACATATACACACACATCTCACTAAATGTGTTTAAACAATCAACACGTTCTCTACCCTTCATCGCGTGACTAACATAAACATAGCTTACTACATATAATATTGACCCAGTTACTAATAATAGGATAACGTAGGCCGGACCTATAGGAAAGGTTGACCTTATTAAACTGACGGCTGTGTACCGTTACTTTAATGTAATTATCGGTGGAGATGGTCGGGAGAAGAGAGACTGAAATAAATGATACAATATGGAGAATTTCAGGTTAAATTACACGATGTTGTTCCGGGGAAACATCTGCCATTACATTACAAGATATACATCCAGCTGTCAGCCAAAATGTTACAATGGCAGGCGTAATGCGTTATAGACCCACCAGATCTTATGAATCAATCCCAGTGCGCTGTCGGTTTGTGTGGGATGTGACATCCACCAACGAGCTCCTTTCCCCACAAAGATTTAACCTCTCGATTGTTCTTATTAATATTTCCCGGCTGAGACTTACTCCTTCTCAATTTGTTACCCACAACTTCCTCCTCCAGGAAGAGCCAATCTTACCACATCATGTCTGACGAGGCAGCCTGGAAGTCCCTGTTTGACCAATGGGACTTGGACGGTAATGGGACGGTGAGACTTGCCGAACTGTTCGAATGGTTCAAACAGAACAAGAGCATGAACCACGATCAGGTTAAAGACTTCCTTTGTGTGAGTATCATTTTGAATTTATTCAGATGATGTTTTGTTTATAATCAATAATGTTAGTTTTATTATCAACCAGGTTAGTTTTATAATCAACTATGTTAGTTTTATAATCAACTATGTTAGTTTTATAATCAACCAGGTTAGTTTTATAATCAATCACGTTAGTTTTATAATCAATCATGTTAGTTTTATAACCAATCATGCTAGTTTTATAATCAATCATGTTAGTTTTATAATCAATCATGTTAGTTTTATAATCAATCATGTTAGTTTGTGTCTTTACGAATTTTTCACTCTATTACTAAATCATATCATTTATTTTGTCTTTATCTAATCAGATTAAATCCTCAACCATAATTGAACAAATACTTACATGTGTATGATTTGTATGTAGAGCGCCTTACCTTCGAGTATAGTATACATACATACATACGCGTGCACGCACGCACGCACGCACGCATATATATATATATATATATATATATATAATGCATAGCAGCAGCAACAACAATAATATCTATAATAATAGTAATAATTTAATTACGTTCTCTAATGTAGAATTAATATGGCTAAAAGACATAGTCCGTTAATTAGAGACAGAGATAGATAGATAGATAGATAGATAGATAGATAGATAGAGGGGGGGGGGAGAGAGAGAGAGAGAGAACACATACCTCCGAGTAGTCTCACACAACAGAAAACCGTCAGTTTGATAAACAACACAATTCAAGGCCCAAATATAACACACCATTATAAACACATTACCAGGGAATCACACTTCAGGAGGAATACTTTCTAAGTTAGCATGCTCGCTAATATTACATGGGCCACATTATTGTACAAAAAAGAAAAACATATTATTTTTATTTGTTTCTGATAATAGAGTTCTGTCCTATCAGAAATGTCTGCGAAGTAGACAACAGGAAAAGAATGTAGGTCAGGTTACGCATTAAGTCTCGTTATTTCTCGTTAACTCTCGTTTCTTCCATTTTCCGGTGTTTCCAGAAATGTAGTTATCTCGTCGAAAATACCAATACTCCAGGTGGTATACTTTCTAAGTTAGCATGTTCGCTAATATTACATGGGCTACATTTCCAGTAATCCAGGACAGACATTTATGGCCTACTTGTAGCTCAGATACCAGGCTAATCATTTAATTAGTTATTAATAGTTATTTATTAACGTAATTATTTTCACACGCAATTACCTAACACCTGTCATGATCTGAGGCTCCAAATGATGGACACACACATGGATGGGTGAACACACGGATGGGTGAATTCACTCACTCACTCACTCACTCACTCACATATGATTGCACTAAAACAGAAATTGAATTCGGCCATATTGCCTTAATTCTTCCTCATCCTGATTGGCCTCTCGTGTGACGTCAGCAAGTTGATTCCGAGAACTGTGTAATCTCCAGCTCTCTGGTAACAGTCAGGAGTGCGCGATGAATTGTGGGTAAATGTATATAGCAACGATACAATAAACAGTATCGTATCGGGGAATGCAAAACTCGGGGTTGCAACAACAATTAGGAAACCATTACTTTAGAGTGTCTACACCCTGTAATGTTGAATGGAGAGTTATTGCACAACAGTGGCTCTATAACATTGGAACTAGATATAAGCTTAAAACATTCCAGTTCGGTGGCAATTCAATGGTTAAGATAAAGCAAACGAAGTTCTCGATCTACCTCAACGAAGAATTCTGAAAAAGGACGCTGTCCCTACGGTGGACTACATATTGATCTATGCCATTTTTATTTGTAAGACATTCAGTGTCGTCCAATTTTCAGTCAGTAGTTTATGTTCTTTACAACAAAAGCGTTCGTTCGTACGTTTCCGGTTAGACGCATTGACCACGCTGACACCTTGTTTTAGTCGACATTTTTCCTCATCCACAGCAAAGGTTATGAACAGTTTCACCTTCGGTATCCGAGCTATTACTACCACTGTCTCTTTGAGGACGATTTGGATAATCGTCCTTTTCTCATGTTTACAAATTTACCCTTCAATCCCAACATTCATTCATTTGATGCCGTTATATCCATTACTAAACAAAAATATATACAATGCGGTTAACAATCTGGATAGCAACCGAGTAGACAGTTTCCAGGATCGCTGGAATCAACTTGCTAACGCCAGATCCAGACGGCCATTCGCCGTTTACTAAATCTGTAAACGTTTCAATGTTTTTGTTTTGTTTACAGAAAATCTGGCCTCAGATGGACTTAGACGGCGATAATAAGTTATCGTGGGAGGAGTTCAAGGAAGCCATGAAGCAGGCTTAAGTTAGTATGACAGATCATTATGACAGAACTTTATAATACATTATGATGAATGCCATGTTTTAAGGCGTTTTGGACCGATGATGAACTTATATTACAAAATCAAAAACTGTTAATAGTAAAACAAATCTTTTATTATTAGATTAAGTTGATCAGGTAACTTTGAGGTTGCCCATTAGGCCACGAAACTATTATGTACCACCCTGTTTAGTGGTCGTGGCTCCGCGTTTGTAGGACGCTTTCTAAAAAAAAAAAAACATTTCTGCCTCATGTCTTAGGTATAACAAAGGCTGACATCAATAAAACCACCCATCTCCTACTAGATATAGTTATTTTGACTATCCTACAATATACCACAACATCTTTTAAGGACGAAAATATACTAAACCAAACCAAAGTCGGTAGTTCTATTTCTGAGACAAAAACTACATCAACCCCAAAACGTATCAGATTTCTGATCATATGATGCCATTTGACAAAAACGAATACAGCCTTAATATGATAAAATATTCTATCACATATCATTCATAATTGTTAATTAATTATATGATCCAATATCTTTGACATCCTGTTACGGTAATTCTATTAAAACATTATTGGACAATACTCGTGCGCAGGCTCAGTAACCATCCATTGCACGCCAACTCCTTCATCAACGTGGATGAGCCAGATACTGGCATGTTTTTTAAACTACTTTTCTTGCATTTTCATTGAATGGTGTGTACTGGATGGTTACATTAGATTAATAAATCCTGACAATATATATAATTTAAAACTGTACTATTATCATAACATTTGTGATAATTTTCTCCTCAACGTTTAAAAAAATATCTTTTGCACCAGATTAAAGATAGTGCATTTCCCACAAAGGGATGTATCATGTGTAATATGTTTTGTTTGCTAAATTGTTTATCCTTATGTTATATCTTTATGTTATATTACACCAATTACAAATATTTTCCATTAACTAACTAATTCCTCAAATGGCAGGAAAATCATAGATGTACTCACATCCTGAAAAACAATAAAGTGTTCAATCGAGAAAGAAATTAACTGCTATTTATGACAGGTTTACATTTAAAGCATTTGTTTTGTAAATTTTCATCCTACTCAAAAATATATAATTACTTAATTAAACTGTAGCCAAGAGTAAGTTAGTCATTTCGTAAATTAGGAAGAACAAAATTGTGATTTTATTAAACGTTAAAGACCTTACAATACGTGAATATTCTAAATGGGCGTATCCAGATATTCACATCCAGCGCAGCAATCATGTGCGATATAAAGCATCTTAATTAATATTCAGTTCCGTCTGTTTTCACAAGTTCAAAGGACACAGTTGTGTGTTGAAGGTCATCAACATAATATGTGTGTTTTGGTATAGTTTTGTTCGGTTATGCCTGAAACGTCACTAGTCTCTGAGTGCCAAGACTGCGCATGCGTGCATATTCTATTGGCAACATGGTAGCTAACTCAAAGTGAACCATGAAAACACAAACTTGTTTTGGCATTCCTACACACAAAAACACGTCATTGTTATTAAAACATTCGAAAAAGGTATTGGCCACCAAAGAATTGATTTAAAGATTATTAAAATCTTATATACATCAGGATCTGGTCTGAGAAATGGGTCTGTTAATTCCGGAATTCGCTAAAATCCAGAGGCAGCCTATATCTGTAGTCTATACTAATTTAAAATATTTTTTAATACTTATAATAGTTGTCTATTATCATTTTGAGCATATTTTTGGTTAATTAAGGCATTAATAATGATACTAATAATAATAATAATAATAATAACAGGAATATTATTATTATTATTTGTTATTATTATTATAAAAAAGTATTTTATTTCGTGCCTTATTGAACTTGAGTTGCTCTAAGTTATTTTACATTAAAATCTTAATTAAAACATATTATGGCTTATACAACACAAACATATTTAATACATAAATACCCTGGTTTATAGATATTATTAATAATTTAAATAAGTGAGTTTTAAGAACCTTACAAAATATTTCTTTAATTACTGCATATTTGGTCAGAAAGATTTATCTCCGTACATTGCTCTATGTTTTTTTTTGTATCATCAAAAGTGAACAGGACTCACATCGCAGCAGTCTCATTGTATATACTTTTGAATCAGATCGCTTAATGTATGAAACAGGATCTTTGTACGGTGATCTGAAAGGTACAAGAAGCCAGTGCAGCTGGAAGAAAACTGGTGTTATGTGTTCCCTTTCGTGGATTATGTGTTATGAGTTATGTGTTACCAGATGTACAACACAGTTCTGTACTCGGTGTAGGCGGTTCACCAAAGAGGGAGAGATGGCTATTATATAACAATGTATTATCATAGTCCAATCGAGAAATTATAATGCCTTGGACTAAAGTGTTGCACGTCTCATCATTTATCCTATGTTTCTTATTTGATAATAACACGACTTACATTTAGAGTTCACTATAAATTAAAAAAAGCTATGACAACGCGCTGTTTAATTATTACATCGCATTTATTTGCGTTATAAAACGGCGGTTTATTATATTAGCTGAAAGCGAAAATAACAGAATAAATAAAACCCTGTAGAGATCCCCTTTCAGATCTAACCCTCTAGACAATGTAGAATATCTGATACGTCGATTGGATGAATTTACCAAAAACTAAAATATGAAATTGATCAGAATTTAAAAAAAAATAGATGACAGAAGAACCAATAATTAACTACCAGATGTCTGTAGTTTTATTATCCGAACAGCTTTCAATTAGTTTATGTTAGTTTTAATAATTCAGCTGACGAGTTTAGTGTACTAGGGCTATATATTGGTTACTTTCAATAACAACATAACGTTGAAGTTTACTGTACCATTAGTGTAGACCAGCACTCAACAGAGTTACCATTTATTTAAACCTAGACCCCCACAGAAAATTGTAGAGAGACCCCCTCCCCCCCCCCCAAGTATTTGAGTGTTTATCAGTGTGGTAAAGTGAAATGAGACAATTATCTAGCTAGATAGCGGTTATAAGGCGCTTTACAGTAGTATTATCCCTGACTCAGACCTGTTACAATCCAGCACACAGCGTTACTCCAACACATACCCATCACGTCCTGTCATGTTCTCATTTTTATGGATGAGTGAACCAGTCGCCACATGACAGCATTTCAGCTCCGGGCCCTCGAACCCGCGACCCTTTGGCTACGAGTCCTACGCTATAACTGACTGGGCCATCACGACTCGCTCGACGTGTTCATGTTTATAGCACAAAATGTCGCAGCTGGTAAGACACTTAAAAAGGAACTTTGGTTTACTCGACAGTAAAACCGGGAACCTCGTTGAACGTGTGATAAATTCTTGTTAACAGGATGTTTATATGCTTTCAGAGAGAAACAGAGAGACAGACAGAGAAAGGATTGATACTTTCCGTCACATTTACATCCAATTACCAATACAACTTGTTGATCTTTAGGAGATATAATTGTCCGTTTAATAACAATTTATTTTTAAACTTGTTATTTTATTTATCTACTTCGTAATATACCTTACCTTAATTAAATAAAGTATTCATACAAAGTTGGCTTGTTTTCTGTCTTCACGAAGCTCGATATCCGACCCACCCGCCCGCTCTTAAGAATAAATGGTTATACAAATATTATGAATCCGGGACATTTAGCCAACGGACACTTAGCCAACGGACATTTAGCCAATATTAGCAGGGGGGACATTTAGCCAACATTCAAAATTTTGATTATGTTTATGTGAGTTTTCATAAATATAGTTGTTTCAATAATACAAAACATTGTATGTAACTGTATTTTTGTAATTCGTTATACAAATGTAACAAACACAAAGTGATGTCTCATATTCTAAAACTTGCAAACACGGATGTTACATATAGTCCACAGCTGTTATATTCAATCGTCATAGTGTATGTAATTGAATTTTATTCAATTCATTGTACGAATGTAATGATCACAAACAAATGTCTCATACTCTAAAATTTGAAAACACAAACATTGCATATAATACATTCTTTATTTCTGACATGTTGTCTATAGGTGTACAGTGTCAATATTCCTATTATTAAGTCTACATCGTATACTTTTAATATATTTATTAATGTTATCTATATTGTTTCCATATTTTATATTTCTTAACTGGGCGCTAAGTATAAATATACTTAAATAAAATATTGAGTTATTTAAGAACAGAAAATAAACCTAGCGAGCCATAATAATCTCATTTAAATTTATCACTCAAATAATGACACCAGCATTTCTTTATAGTGTTCGTAATTAACAAATATCAAAATGCTCAATGCCTTCAATGCCATTCCATGTCTTGCGTACAGTTATTGAATTTTGGTTTAAACACGGACGTATATCTGTATGATTTAAAAATGTGTGACACAGACTACCGGTATGTCACGAACTCGATAATCATATTCTCGTTTATCCCACATATTATCATGTAACAAACCTTGTGGATCAACAAATTCTGACTGTACATAAAACAGAATCACTGTGAAGGAAGCCAGATCTAGTTGTCCTGGGGTCCTTTTATCATACTAGCCTATAGAAGTCACTGGTTCCAGGTGAAATAAGTTAAGTGTCATTGGGGATAGGATGGTCAACTTGAAGGTACACCAAACAGAAACACTGTAAACAAAGCCAGATCTATTTACACTAGGTGACCCATTTATTTGATAGTGTCTTTCACATACATGCGTTTTTATTAGCACACTACTCAATATTTGGAGTACGGACAGTTGCTCTGAACTTTAATTCCCTAATAATTGGTAATATTCATCCCAATAATTATATAGGTAATATGATACTAAGAAATATATTTCTGAATTAAAAATCATTTAATTTTTTTAATTTGTCGTCATTAAAAATTCACTGGTGAGCAAGTGTTCACTTTTTCATTTTGTTTGGTGAGCAACTGTCCTTGTGAGCAACTGTCATACACCCTAATATTTGACACATGAATGTCTACATGAATAGTGGGAATATAACAAAATAATGACAGTTATTATTCTTCTGCACACAAAGTGAAGATTGTCTATCTGAACAATTAAATAGTCTAATTCGGCACTGCCTCTGAGAATCCTATAGCAGAATCCCATCTTAAAAGCTTTACTGTTACATAGAAGATTGTGCACTTTAGTGTGAATATTTACAAAGTTTGAAAATATTCGCTCACTTGATGCTGATGAAACTGAATCCATTGAACATTTTGTGTAGTTGACTATTATTAGCTTGCTGATGATCACACTTTTTGCACTTTGCACATTTCTTATTTCCAAAGGTAACATGTAAAAAATGTTCCCAAGTGGAATTCTGTAGTCTTCCACTTTTATACAGTACTAAAGGCTAGATATCAAATAAAAATCACAGTATTAGTTCAATAATTTAAGCCAACATGTAGGTATGTATCAATGTGATATAACACTATGATCATGAGAAAGTGTAACACTGTTTCAAATTAAATTCAGACAGGCTTTCTATACTGAGGTAAAATGAAGTCACATTTTAAAACTATATACAAGTAGTAATAACCCACATATCAAAGCAGCAATAATTATTATGTTGCTAACATCTTATCTAAAGATAGGCCTATATTTGCAACATCCATAAAGAGAACATGATATTGACAGAGCATACACACACTCAAAAAAATATTTTGAATGTTGGCTAAATGTCCCCCTGCTAATATTGGCTAAATGTCCGTTGGCTAAGTATCCGTTGGCTAAATGTCCGTTGGCTAAATGTCTGGATACCAAATATTATACCGGTCTCGCAATATTGTCTGTGTCGGGGATATTTCATCCATCAATGAAAGTCTTCGACTCGATCATATCATATGCCGGGATGTTTGCCACACTCGGCAATACGTACAATGCGAGATCAGCGCTGATGTCAAACAAAGCTCGAACTTACTCAGTTTTTCCCCAAAGTTCCCCCCCCCCCCACTAACTCAAGGGATAACAATCCACAAATTCGTCATTTAACGTGAAAATATCATTACCACTGTCTCCCAGCTTTTTCGAAATGTTTTGAAAAGACAATGTATTACAAGGTAAGGCGTTTCCTGAATTGTAATAATATTCTTTATAAAGATCAGCATGGTTTTCGCGAGAAACACTCAACAAGTCACCCAATTATGTATTTATTAAATCAATGTGTATCATCCATCTGCTGCGATCTCTCAAAAACATTTGATGTCATTAAGACAGACACGTTATTAAATAAATTAAATTACTATGATATCAGGATAATCACCAATCAATGGTTTGTCAGTAATTTCGTAAATAGAAAACAATATGTTGAAATCAGCAAAACAAAGTCTGATGTTGAATCTATAAACTGTGGTGTACTACAAGGATCTATCCCTTGCTGTATTTAATGTGTGTTAATGACATATTAAAATCCACAAATGTTCATATATTGTCATTTGCTGATGACACTTCTTTAGCCATTAGTAATGCCAATGCTGCCATCTTATAACAAAGAAAAAATTAATAACTTTTTAATGGTTTTGTGCGAAGTCCCTCGTAAAAAATTTCCCCAAAATCTAAATTCGTACTTTTCAAATTTGGTACTAAAAATATCGATTACAACAACTCGGACATTTCAGTTGGTGGTACTCAAATTGGCTCTCAATTCCAAGAGAAAACCATCAAATTACTTGGTATGTTTGTAAACGAGTGTCTGGAGTCCGCTTACTGACTAGATCTATGTTATTATTATAAATATGCCTTTTAGAATTGATCGACGGTAGCACAATAACAGAAGTTCGATTTATGGCTTAGACTTCGATTCATTACCTTTGGAGGTCGCTCGGCCCATTTAGCCTACCATCTGTACCGCCAAGTGGCTGTAAAACATCAAGCATCAATGCGATCTTTCCATTTCATCAATTGCGTAGACAGTTAATTTCCAGGAAGAGATAGAAGATACACATTGTTAACGAATCGAAGCCACCTGGGAAAAGAACTGCGTGGTGTACGTTTTAGGCTAATCGTTCTTCAAAAAGAGCGAGTGATTTGTTTAGCAACTTCGAAAAGGAAACGTCCCACAAAATCAGGTGTGAATGGGCTCTCCAAGGGCGATGAAATAAAATAGGAAACACCTTTCAGACAGGACACAGGTCAGATCACTCAGTCAGATACTATTGCAGGTGCCGGTGTCTCGGCTCAAGTGATATGGTGATTATACCTCTAGTGTTGCAGCCCCCACTTTGTGGAATAGGTTGAGGACGGATGTTAGAAATACGTTGTCTCTTGAACATTTTAAATCCGTTCTAAAAACACACCTGTTCAAGATTGCTTTCACAAATAAATATAATTATCGTTGAAACCTCTTAAAGTTTTTAGACATATTATTTGGGATATTATTATATTACATATAATTCGTACGGCATCTTTGAATGGCTCCTGCTAGTAATTATTAAATATACGTTATTAATATTTCTTACTTTATCAAGATATTTATAAATATATATTTTGGGTATTAAGTTAACGTCCACTCGCGCAATTCAAAATAAAACGCCCGATTATACCAGAATAGTTGTTCAAATTAGATCGAAACATTTAGGGGTTACCCAGAATATTTCTTCATCTGTTCTGTTGTAATCATATTATACTTTCTCCTTGTGGACATCAAATCGCTGTCAGTAATTGTGTACAAAATAATGTAGGGTGGATATTTTACCTGAAATATACCACGTTAGATGAATCTTCAGTGCACAGAATTCGAATGCGTTTGAGGACTGTTTTTTTGTGTGTGCCATGGGTGATGATGATTGATGCTTTACGGCCAATTTTGTGCACACGGCAGGCTAAATGGGCCGAGGGACCTCCAAAGGTAACGAAGCGAGGCCAAAGATGAAACACCCTTCAGATATGCCCACCCCGAGATTCAAACTCAGGTGGTAGTGATCTGTGATCCAACGCGTTACCGGTTAGACCACGGAGGCACCCTCTGTGTGCAATGGAGGGGGCGCCTCCGTGGTCTAGCGGTAGCGTGTTGGACCACAGATCAATACCACCCGTGTTCGAATCCCGGCGTGGGCATATCTGAAGATTGTTTCGTCTTTCACTTCGTCTCATTACCTTTGGAGGTCGCTCGGCCCATTTAGCCTACCTTGTGCACAAAAGTGGCCGTAAAACATCAATCATCATCATCTGTGTTCAATGGAACAGACAAGGTCTAACGGAAACGAATCGTGAAAGAATAAGCACTATTTCCGATCCCAATGGTCAATGCCACAGAGACCAAGAAACGACTTACAAAACAGGGAGCTAGACCAGGTTCGAGAAAAAGAAAAACTCAGACAAGTTAGCTGCATTCCCCGTAAATGCATTTATTTTAATAAATCCAGTTGCACAGACCGAGTTCCGACACACATCCAGACGGTTAACAGTTCGCCGATTCTAGAATCGCGACGACATTTACTCATTCACTTGACAACAATTATATAAAAAAGTGTCACATTCACTAAAACCAGCATTTTCTTAAATTAAAAACAGTCACGTTCAACTTTCTGTCGCACCATAGAATCGTACGGGCTACTCGCCGATGTTATAAATTCAAATACGACAGCGTCACCATTTAGTAAACGATCTTTATCTAATATCATTAGCCGAAACGACTTAATTAAGTATCTGTTGCGAGTTATCAGACGAGCCGACCACATCTACGACAGACTGACGGGTTCGGCGTGGAACTGGTCAACATTAAAAACTCGTCATGCCCGTAGGCCGTGAAGACCAAATGTTGGTCATACTTTGAAATACTTTCTCTTGTCGAGCTCCAGAGTTTCCCAGTCGTACGAAAAACAATACAAACATCCGAGTCCAATTAACATCTAAACCATAACGTGGACAGCTTCAGGCGAATTAGAGCTGACGCTGGGATTGGTCGGGTGTACCAAATAATAGCGCTGACATATTATAACTGTTGACGAGATGGCCATTCTGCCAGTTAGTGTGTCAATACTACTACTTACAATCTGGTTGTTCACCAACAAACAGATCCGTCAATTCGCTGAGACCGGATCATAGCTTCAACGTACCTACGCCACTTTTAGCGATGACACGGTGTATGTATATATGTGTGTGTGTGTGTGTGTGTGGTGTAAATCGTAGAAGTCGTAGGTCGCGGGAGACACGAAATTCCCTTAATTCGTCCCGTACAAGAAAACATCACCATCCTACACTTCATCAAATCATCGTAATAACTTTACTGTCGGTGAGGCGGAACGAGGGAATAGACGAATGACAACAAAAGCCAATCGCAGCAGATCGGAGTTGCCTACACCACCAGCGACCGACTGACACCACAAACAACAGCACCAACCATAGAATCAACTATTGAGAAGGAAAAAAAAGGCCGAAGAAAGATACACGAATAATAATAATAAAGTCGAGGCAGTGTAATGCGAAATAACACACACATAGCAGGTTTATAAATCACCGCTGCCAGCTCACGATAATCAACGATGGCTAACTTACACAATTCTCAAAATTACTGAACAGTAACAACTCTCTGTACGTCAGCCTTGCGTCACTTTAGCTCGTTTGGCCTGCGACAAACCGCAGTTACGTTTGTTCTGAGCGCGCATCATCATCATCATCATCACTAGAGAAATGTCACTTATACAAATATCTGTTAAACAAGCACGTCACCAACGACGTTGATACACGAGTCCGTGCCCGAGTCCTCACACGACATTAAGTCACGCGCGGGGGGGGGGTGCATTTGGACCAGTGCGCACGAAGTGTGACATCATAAGGCGTTCACATCAGCAACTCCTGATATATATATATATATATATATAATGACTAACTACAATAATAAACAAATAAACACCCGACGCTGAAGGCTACCAAAACATGCACGTACGCTGTACGGGACGCATACGAACATTCAACGAAATAATAATAAACAGGCAAACACAGATACCAAATACGCGGCTGTATTAGTAAGAGGCGAGTATTAATGCTGTGCAGTTGACCGTTTCACAGTGTGTACTGAGCATCACAACACATCACACCATTAACTAAACATTATAATAAACGCGTTGTTAAATATGTACATATGTTGTGTGTGTGTGTGTGTGAGAGAGAGAGAGAGAACACGATGAATGCATGTCATGTTATTAATGTCTGACGAATGCCAAATGTATGCCTGCATGCGCAGCGTATGAAGGTTGTGTAGGTGTAGGTGTATGCAACTTAACATGGTGTCTAGAATATTATTACAAAAATGCATCATTCTACGATGACAGAACTTCAAAAATAGCAATCAGTCATGATCATGTCATGTCTTAGGTTTATCTTTGTACAGAAACGACCTGTGATGCCAGACATCGTAATAATAACTATAATAGTAGTATCAATAATAATAATATTAATAATAATAGTAACAACAATGAGATACCTAATTTCCAAAAAGCGGCTAAGCAAATGAACTGAAATGCCAATGGAAATTTTCAACAAGAGGCATGAATACATCTCAAAACTGCTACACTAAGGTTAATACGGCTACATTGTAAATTCTGAGACAACATATACTACTATCACTGCTACAAATCAATCAGAATGGTGCCTATATGATCAGTGGCAAAGAACCAACCATTATAACAGATAATATGAATCATTGAAATTCTGCCAACAGGTAAATACACAGAAAAAACATACATTGATGCTGAATTAAACAAAATGTAACATATTTAATTGCCAATAACAGTTTTTAATATATATATATATATATCCATATATATTACAGTTAATCTGTATAATCAGGTAATATGCTTATTGCTAACTGAGATTTAATACAGTTCACCTGAAAATTTCAGGTAATATACATATTACCCGATTATACAGATTAACTGTAACATATATAAATAAACAAATTGGAAGAGACTTGTCAAAACATTGACTTATTTGTACAGAATGAAACAAGAGTTGGCTGGAACCTAAGATTACCTTAACTTAAAAGGCATTTCATTTGAAATAATATTGAATTAATAAGCCTTCAGACAGACACATACATGATTTCTAACCATACACATTTCACTATTGTCTTTTTGTTGCTTGGAAATCCCTATCATTATATGCTGCACAAGCAACTCCAATTATTTCAAAAATACATTTCCAACCATACTACAAAGTTACAAGTGAAAAATAATACAAACACATCACATGCGGGCTAAGTCTGTTGCATCGCCATTGATTAGTGTAAACACTTGTTTGCGGTGAAGTAAATTTGCTGCTCCGGGTCTATTCGTATACGTTTATAAGCTCGCAATCGTGCAAAGTTGGATGCGTCACTATTTATGCCAGCTTAAAGTAAAACTACAAATAAATGCAATAATTGCTAAATTAATTATTTGTCTCAAAAAGTCAATACCGATCAAAGATTGAAATAATTTGTTTCTAACTGTTAATAATGAAGCTGAAAACGTTAAAAACCTGATTCAAGTCAATTTTTCGAAATGCTTAATTTATATTTATTCCCCGTGAAAAGCAAACATTTATAAAAGGTAAACAAAATATGCAACATGCTGCACATTTTATTCCTTTTACCACCCGTTGCATCTTAATATCAGCAATATTACCCACCGGCATCAGTCATTTTTAGCAAACTTGCTCATTTGAACATCGGCTGTATTTAGATGTAATTTCCATCACCAGCAACTTTGACACAACAAACTTACACTGTGTGTGAGTGTGTGGTAAGTGTTCATATATATATATATATATATAAGTAACAACACAAGTTGGATCAGTCAAATGCATTTTCATTTGCAGTTATTGCCTTGTTTCAGAAACATTTTCCTATGGACTGACAAGTTTGACAATATGAATAACTAAAACCCCCTGACCCACTACAAATATCAATTTTAAATGATGACGATCTATCAAATTTCTATATCCTGGCTACTTGTATGTCCACAGTGAACTATATAATAAATCACAGATATGGAACACCTCATAACATTTTTCCTCTGGACTATCCCAACAAGAACCTGCCATAATAAGGTCCAGCGGGATTCAAACTAAAACTCTGAGAATCACATCTTGGGCACCTTTCAGCTGCGGGAAAAAATAACAGTGCCACAACTAAATGTTGAGATAATCATCAAAAGCAATTTTTGGTTCTGAAAAATAAAACCAATCCAGAGCAGTCCGACACTGATCCTCTAAAAACCTCTAACCCCATCATAAAAAGGAATGGAATCACGATTTCTTTTTACTTATTTAACCTTGCCCCGGGTCAAGCAGATTGGCCATCTGATAACCTGGAATGATGTCATACCGTGGTTATCAACACGATGTGAATCACATTGTCTAATGTGAAACACTTCACATCTTCTAATGCAATTCTGATCTTCCAGAAAAGATTCTCCTGAAAGAATTTCTAAATTCGAACCTAAAATGCTCGACGCCATCTGTCGGTGAATTCCAATTCACTGTGTAACAATGCTAACTGGAGACACGGGAATTAAATGCACACGTACAAGCTCTGGCATGTACATACGGATGCATTGCATACGCCGTCATAAAGTGCATATTTAACATACACTGGTTGATTACTGTATACGTGCAGTTTACATGTGGTAATTTAAACATTACACATCAAATTTATTGGCACTAATATAGTAAAAATGAGAAACACATTTAGTTTATAATAACAGGTGTAAACCCAATCAGATACACGGGTAATGAATAAGATTCAACTGTAAATTACAGGACAAACTAAAAGCTAAACAAACAAAAGATCTTTCTGTGGCTATACACAGTCAAACCTCATTTCATTAAGTCCTCACCAATATGGACACCTTATAGCTATGTACAACCATGACCAAGATAAAGCAATATCCATGATGCAGTGACGAATCTATGCTTAGATTCAGTAAGCATGTTATTTTGTTTCATCTGAGCTCTCTGTTCAGTTGAGCGTGATTCACACCCCAGTAACCACTGGTCTCGAGAAGAGTGCTGGAAGAATATGCCGAATTCTTTCTCCATTCGTCTCAGCAGCTTCTCTTGACATCATTTTATCTTTAAAAATCAATCAAGTCTAGGTTTCATTCCACGTAGTTCTTCCTCCCAACTTTACACGGTTTACTAACCTGTGTAAAAATGAATAAAAATGAGAATTAACTGTTTATGAACAAATTGTTTTAATATCAATTTGTATGACATAGTTTTCAATAGATACACAATATGTCACTGTAAGACTGATAATGGCCTAAAGTTAATTTATAATAAACAAAATATTTATCGGTAAAAAAACATCAATTACTCGCAGCAGAATGAGGCTTTTTAAAACTAGGATTCATTTCTAAATTAGAACCATTAAATATCCAGTATATTTTATCATTATTATCATTTTAATATTTAATATATTAAAAGTTTTTGTAACGCTAACTAATCATATGAACTCTGTTCGGTTGTTTGTATTCAGATTTTTCGTAGTGTCAATTACTTAGAGAGAGAGAGAGAGAGAGAGATAGAGAGAGAGAGACAGGAAGAGAGATGTACACATAATTAATCCATAATTTACATATTTATATGGATGCCAGTGTATGCTCTATTTATCTGGCTTAGTTCTGATAAAAACAAAATTGTACCCACGGATGATATCCCGACTGAAGAAACAATTTTTCCCTGTCATCTTTTTTTTTTACTGTATTTTAATACCCCCTGTTATATAATTATGCACAAGTCTACTATTTTATATAACCCAAATATGTCAGTTGGACCCACGAATAGATCATTTTGGTGTTCCGACATGATACCAACATTGTTTAGGGAAATAATTGTAAACCCCTTTTCTCCTATTTTTTATGTGAAGTATCTTTTCCTAATTCAGACAAATAACGATGATGCACACTTCTACAAGAATTGACAGTGAGAATTACACATATTATTACCACAGAAATAAGGCATACTATTTAATTTGTTTACCAAATCTGCAATATTAGATATCATACCATCACCATCTGGCAAGTTAAATGTGGTGTCTGGGAAAAGATGTCCATTGAAATTTAAAACTTATAAAAAGAAAAGCAATTCAATGAGTTTTCTTAAACAGTGATGGTACACTGTATGAGTTTATGTAAGGCTCTGGAAATTAAAAACAATCTCAATACAAACTATAAATCATTGGTCACTATTTTTGAAAGAACTACATGATGGATGTCAGCGTGAAACCGTTGAGATCATCTCTTTAATCTGATTTATATGTTCCGAACAATTAACTCATTAGTAAAAGTACGAACAATGCTAATGACACTATCAAGCAGCAGTGTATAATTTACCAATCTAAGGGCATCAACATGGCAGAAAACTGGTTATAAATGATGTTAATTGTTGGGCATGAATGATGATGGTGATACACGCACACACAGAACCTCACTATTATGTATTATGGGGCAGTGGGAAGACAGCTTCATAGCTACATTGGTCCACTGGCGTTCCACATATGTCTTACAATTACATTTAGCTTATATATATATTGTCTGTACTGTGGAAGTTGGAAATAAATTTCTATTCTATTCTGAACACTTAGCACCAATCATCGGGCACGCGTGTCAGATTTATTACACAGCAAATGATGTATCGGAGAACTATCGGATGTACGTAAGGATCTGAATTTACAAGCTTTTAGACCTGTGCTGGGTGTTGAAAAACGTCACCAGTTCAGCGAACCATAAAGACATATTTGAAATAGAATATTTTGAAATTCATATCACTGTATAATTAAAAAAACCTTTCCATTCTTTACGTTATATTAATCCTTCAGGGACACAATGACAAAGACTACTAGCATCTTGTGGCAGACAGTCCATTGTGAGTTCATCATAGGAAATTGATAACAGGAAATCATTTATAAAAAACTAAATGAGAACACATCTAACTTGTATGTATAGTATAACTGTTACAGTGAGGAGGCTAGTGATTAGAGTTTAACAACATAGCAGCACAAAGTAATTTTTATATATAAAATTCCTCCTTTTAGCTGCCTTGTTGTAAGACACAAACTGGGCAGACCGAAAATTAAATGGAATGGTAAGAGATTGAGGCCATAGTTTTATATCAGATTACGCAGAACAAAGCTAAAAGAATATATATAATTCCATGATTTCCTATAACTGACAACTATAAGATAAATGGCCAATGTGGCGCTCAAAAAGGCAATGGCGATGTTAAATAATTAGCTTCAAGAATAATCCGTTAATCCCTTAACAATACTGACGTCTGGAGAGGTTCTGCTAGTTCAGTTAACTAGTGAACAGATCAAGAAGGCAATAGAGAAGAGCCGAAGAAGAGATGAGATACCCATACCTATCCTACCTGTATCATCTAGATGAGTTCTCTAGATTAAGTCTCTAATAAGAAGGTTACTGTTTGTCAGTAGCCTTCTCGAGCTGCTTCTCTCTCTTCTGTGACCCAAGCAAATCCTAAAGATACAGAAACGGAGACGCCATCAACATCATCATAACAATCAATACCTTGGTCGTTAATATCATGGAAGGAAACATACATCATCGTAAAATGGGAAGATGGCGATTAAATTAAAGAATCTAACTTCATTACTCTTAACACACAGACAGACAGATACACACACACACACACACACACACACACACATTCAATAAAATCAGTAACATGAATTTGTTAATTAAATGAACATTGCTTAATGTAATCTTTCCACATTGTTTGGATATTACAGTCACTGTCTTTTACAAAACCAGGAGAACAAAACCATTTCTCCTTCATTTGTTAGCAAGTTAACTAGTTTATCATAATTCATGTTTCCTTACAGCCAAAGACTTTTCTAGGAACAAATTACCATTTTCTGAGACAAAGTATCCAAACTATAAAGGTAATAAATCAAGATATGTGTGAAAAAGCATATCATATTTATTTCAATGCATGATCGATTATTGACATCTTTATGGCACAGCCTCCTCCTTACCCCTTCTAGCTGTTTGATCGACGCACTTCTATCTAAAATTTAACCAACACAGGATATCAACACTATGTACTTGTACTGGTTTTCTTCTACATTCAAAGTTTTCTTCAATGATTCATATAATATTTATTCACAGAGTTTTTGTTCCAATTGTATTTTTTCCATAGGCAATATTTTTTCTGGGACATTTCCCGATTTTGTCAAATTCAAGGACATTTCCAGCACTTGGAAAACGAATTTGTTATTTTCAGGGATTTCCAGATGTGTGGGACCCCTCATCATTATGTGTGCACTAATTCATGCACCATAATTGACTTAGGGGGATGCTATGTCACGCTGTGACGTTCAGGAGCATTTGCGACCTTAAAAAAGACAGTGACTGGCTAATGACTCGTAAAATGAGAACTAAATTGAAGCGTTTTCAAAAACAAACTGACCACACACACTACGGCACTGGTAGTAAAGACAATTAAATGCTTACACAGTCTTGAATGAATCGCGGAGTACACAGTATAGCCCCATTCTCGCCTTAAAATCAAAACAACGCCCTACTTTTGTACCTTACCAGAAGCTCAGTATCTTGCGACTGTTTAATGATTCTGTGGGCATAACAAAATAGGTACGGACAACAGAAAGGCAGAAGAAATCATTTGCTGTATACACATACACAAACGCACATACAAATCTATTATTGTAAACACATTCACAAATTTTAATCCTACTTTAAATCCCAGCTTAAATTGCTGATTCAAATCATCTGATTTAAATCACTGATCCAGGAATTCCAGAATAGAATCGAAAGCATCCACTACACATGACGCAAACATATCCCTGGCAAGACAATAACTTCCCCCATGGAAGGTCACACTTACCAATCCCCTCTGTCTCTCCGCCTCCTGGATCCTCATTTTGACGGCCTGTAACTCTCGTGAGAGGCGATCATGTTCAGACATCTCCAGATGGTCTATCTGTCTGGTTAGCTCGGCCAGCTCATGGCATATCTGATCCTGTTCTGGTGAGGAACTAGAGACGGGATTACTCGACCCCGGCATGTTCAACATTCTGAAATCAGTAAACACTTAAATGACCAACAATTTGCAGACGGTGGCAAGTAAAAGATAACAGAAGCCTTTCTCCCAACTCACACAAAAACATAATTAGCATAATTTTAAACAACTGAATGCTGTATTCTCTACGTCTCCTCATCTAACTAATTACATAATGTATCAAATGTGTACTATGTTACATTACTGGATGTAACAAAACATGAAGTTTCTTTTAAAAGTTGAAGTAGCGTTCAAACTAAAGTATCAAATTTGAGTTATTAACCACTTCACGATGCCAGGCTATAGTGACATCAGTGAATAAATTGTAAGTAAAGTGACCACAGAGATTTTTCATCGCCAGAGGAAAAGCTACACCGATTTCTAGTGAACAAACATCACCGCTATAAGAAATGGATCACCGTCCGTAAACAATATAAATCAGTCGCCATTAATCCAGTGACAAGACAAACTAGAAACTCCGAACACATACTTTTCCTTGAGATTCCACATTGAATCACCTTCAGATGGCAGACCGGAGACTAACAATGACGATGACAGACCAGCTTTGATCAGAGACGGTTGTATAAATGCTGTTGGCAGACTGGCGGCGATGCCATAGCCGTTAGGATCTTTTTGGTGGTTGTTGCTGGCCAGGCTGTGTTCCCGCGCTGGGCTACCGCAGAACTGGCTCGGTACCTCGATGGATATGGGATACGGTCTCTGGATCGGAGTCACCGCCGTGACGGGCATCACCTGACGCTTAGGCTGGCGGAAGAAGAAAGGAGATTCACTCATTGATAATGAACCTAAATATTTGTGTCAGTTTTATAGTAGAGGAAAATTATATAACAAGCTTCTGTGGGCAAGTAAAGCTGTGCAAGTAGAAAATATTCGTGGATTGGAAGAGATACATATACAATAAAACTTGGGAGACAGATACACTGTACAGGCACAGATATTGACACACATACACACACACCACACACACAACAACAACAACAACAACAACAACAAGGCCATCCATAATGTATATCAGTTAGTCAGCTCAGAACATCTAACACTAACCAAAAGGAGCTGATATTCCAGTAAACATATCTACCTGTGCTGCTGTGACCTGTAGTGGACCTGTGTTCTTCATACGACTGGTGTGACCCAGACGCGATATTGGACCATACTTAGACACCGTAGCATGCTCCTGGAATGGAATAAATTCATCGTCATCTTCCAGTGGATCCCTGCTTGAAAGCAAAAATTGAAACATGTGAGTGAATGCTTTCTAATGTGACACAACACACCCCAGACCATGGTATGAAGCTCCATAGATACAGATCACATATACAGATGAGCTACACATCATAACTAGGCATGAAATACTCTAAAAAGCTAATGCTCCAATGAATATTTAAGAATAACAGAAATCGGTTATTTTCTTACAGATATTGGCCAAATGAATGATTTACCCCAAACAGCACCCGTCACAGGATAGTGACATCATACATTAAAAGGACAGCATGCAATCATATAAGGATTAATGGATGACGTATGTCTAAAGCAGTAAAACATAAAAAAATGTATCCATCAAAGTTAACGTCGCCATCACCACTTTGATTTATATGTCATGCAGAAAAAGTGAACTAAAACATTGACGAGCAGAATACGAGTATCAGACGTGATATTGAACAAATACAACAATGGCTTGGCCTCAGCTAGAATTCTGAGGCCGCACTAATACAACTTCCATCAGAATTATGTTTCTCAACGTTGTCTATATCTTCCTAGCAATGAACACGTTCCATTAACGATATTTCATTCACATTATATAAACAGTAGTCCTTACCTAATAGGATCAAGTTCCGGAGGCTGTGATGGTACAATGTTTGTCAGAGTAAAGCCGCTCTCATCTTGCAGTTCGTCTTCGATGCTGATGACGGCTTCCGCCATCATTTGGGTAGAGCTGACCAACTCATCACCCGACCACGGCAGATAGACATCATCGTCATCAACATCGCTGCTGGTGGCCATCATAGCGGGTTCTGAAAAATAATAAAAAAATGTGATGGTGAGTAAATGACGACAACAATGATGATGACAATAGGAAATTAAAATGATGACACTGAGAAATAGCATTGATGACAAGAAAATATAACAACACAATGATGACAAATAACAATGATGATGAGGATAAATAACAATGACCATGAAGGGAAATAACAATGAATATGAGAGAGAATAACAAAATGGTGATGACAGGAAATAATAATTAAAATGTTGCCGTTCTGACCACATTTCTCCATGTTAGGGTAAATGGGCCCCACAGCCTCCTATAATAATACAGTAAAGTGAAAGATGAAACACCCTTCGCTCAAAGGACGGTTAGAATTATTAATGATGATGATGAGGGTAATTAAGAGTGATAATTAAGGGGGAGAAAACAATGACAACAATGAGTTAAAGAATAGTGAAGACAATTGGAAATATAAAGGATAATCACTCTAGAGTTATGAATAAATGGAAGGCGACAAATAAACATACCGTATATACTCGCGTACAAGTCAATTTTTTGGGTAGTAAAAAGGGAGTTCCCAGAAGCGCCTCGACTTATACGCACGTCATATTTCCTACCAGGTGAAGGAAAGGTGTTTTCAGCCATACTTGACACACAACAATATAGGATTCAACCCAAAAAGAGCCAGAGTTGGAATAAAATCGTCACATCGCTGCCTACTAATCTATTATTATTATTCAATAAATAACAATTAATTTTTACCAAACTGTTATTTGGATCTCACAAACACGCCGGTCTTTATGTAATAACACTTGATAGTCACGCACTCTTGCCTACCAGTACCTCCAGACGTCCTGTGAAACAATGAATTAATAACACTTGCCAATTAAGTTACAATTAGGCGTGTTTGTGTGAGGGATAGCTGTTAACTACAGATACCTCCAGATGATTAGTGATAATATAAAAATCACTGTTCACATTGCAAACTTTACTGGCCACTTGCTGTGAAACAATTAATTAATAACACCTGCTAGTTCAAGGGATCTACAATCAAGCGTGTTTGGTGTGACAAGTTTATTTATTTATATTGGTTATAACATCAAAGTGAAATCCATGTGTGTTTGTGTCTCTCTCTCTCTGTGCGCTTTGGGGCTTGCTGCCGGTGAAGAAATTGATAGTCATATTGATATATTTACAAGGCGCTTGCCAGTTGAAGTTACCATCAGGCGTGTTTGGTGTGACAAGTTTGTTTATTAGTTATACAATCAAAGCAAAAGCTGTGTGTGTGTGTCACTGCTGATGAAGAAATTGATACTGATATATTTACAATGCACTTGATGACACCATGAGTTTGAAATGACTGGATCAGCTTTTTCGGGAATACTTTAAGTTAATACTTGACCTCGACTTATACAGTGAGCATATGCCCGAGGAAAGAATTACAGGGTCAAAAAGTGACCTCAACTTACCTGCTGGGTTGACATATATGCAAGTATATACGGTAGGGTCTGGAAAATTTCACAGAATTAAATAAGAGTAGAAGTGCCCAATAAACAAACGGTCTGGATTTTCTCTCTCTAAAATTAAGTAAAAGTAGGGTTCAGAATAAGCAGAGTTTGGTAAACTCGATTAAATTCTAACAAGTTTAAATATATTATAAAAGAAGACAGGGCTCACAATAATTTATTAATCTTATTGTGGTACCAGTTCATTTTCTGCCAGACCGGTTCAAATCACCATATGAGAGTAACCAGGCAAATGCATTGGTAAAGAGAATGGGGTAAAAGGTATCAACTGTGTATGACAAATGAAGATCCTTTTTTTTGGGGGGGGGGTTAAGATTCCAATTAATATTAAATCGCTCAGGTGTATAGCTGCAGTTTGGTTCCATTACAAAAGCATGCACATGATTGGCCACTTCAGATGTTCTGCACTCAACTAATGTAACGGCGAATATTTTATAGACTATGGTCAACGGCAGAATTCTACATTTAATTAATATTAACGAGATGGATCAATGGCTGTGCTGCAAAACGTTTAATTAATGAACTATTGGGTGATGGTCTTCCAATCCCAAAAGTCTGTGCTTTCCTTATCTTAGGGTACTGGTGTGCCGAATTAGAGATGGAGATGCTGCTTCTGCCAAGGTGAAATAAGCAGGTTAGCACAGGGAGTGCCAGTTTTATAATACGTAATAAGTGTAGGGTGTGGACTAAATGTACTCAGTGACATTTATTTTAAAAATTTTAATAAAAATAAGGGTACATTTATTTGTAACTGGAGAGTATGGGTTAAAAACAATCACTAGATGGAGCTATTAGTGGGAAGCTAACAGTTACAAAATAAATGGTACTGAAAAGGAGAAAAAAACAGACTGGAGAAAATAAAAACAAAAATAAATCGTTTTTATTTTGATTCATTAGATAATTTTTGTTTAGAAATAAACGTAAATAACAGTGTTATACTAATAAATAACCATTTCCTATAGCAGCTCATTTCTCAATTACAATATAGCAGTTCTCCGGTTACAGTGGCCAAACCCCCATAAGTGCTTAAAAGTTGTTGTTTCGGGTTACCGACAGCGGTACGTAGTTACGGACCACTGAAATAGATTGTGGTGTGGCATGCGCCGAACAATAGGTCGTCAAGTGTTACCTAGCTGAGGAGGAAGACTGTATCAGTTCTTGCCATACGCCATCTTGGATTACCCGCCTTTTAGGATTGCTTTGTTTGTGTTTTTTGCACATTCTTTACCCACTCTTCATGTCTCCTAAGCATACAAATGTCGCTGTTTTACAATTAGAGAGTGTGATTCGACTTACAAACAAATTCGGCTTACGATCTCGTTTGTAAGCCGATGATGTCCTGTATCATGAAATGGCATAGAAACTTGTTTGTACTGAATTACCCCATATTTTGGTGTCAGCTGATTAAAAGACGAAACTGTACTTACAATTTTTTACTTAAATGCAACTAAATAATTTGATTACTTAGCTGCAGTTTAAGTAATGTAAGTTACATAGTGCCTTGTCTAGTATATACAGACAAATAAGTTTACAAAAATAGTTGTTTGCACAAAAACAATGTAAAAAACCTGATATGAGATTTTGATTTACTAAGAAATAGGCAATTGATTAAAAGGCAACAACTTGATAAATTAATTACAAATGATTACAAGACTTGGCAGGCAAAAGCGATTAAGTGCAGAATTTGTAAGAAACTTGTTTGTAGATAATTTAAAAACAAGCAACAGAATGTAAACAAAGGGCTATTGTGAACTTTGATACTATATTTAACTTGTGGCAGTTTTTTCAACTGCAAAAAAGTCACAAGGAGAATTAGAAAAATAGTCAACTGATGAATGATTTCAAAGATTCAGTTCTCGACAGGCAGACAAACGGATAGATGAATTATGAAAAATTATCAAAAAAACTTAATACCACACAAAACGTTGACAATTATTCACCTTGAGCACTGTTATCCAAGCTACTCTGGGGCATCACAACTGAATTAACAACAGACATGGGCAGCTGTAAGATGGTTGGAGCATCTATAACATCCTGGCTGACAACCATGTATGGTTGGCAAACAGACGACATCACCGAGCCGAGGGACATGTGTGACATGGTGACACTGGATGAAAACATTGAAGACGTGTTGTCCCCATTATTCTGCAGCGAACAGTTAGAGACGCTCATCGTCTCCGAGCGAGGCGTTGACACAAAATGCTTCGTCTTGTTTAGCTGTTGTATGAGCTCGTCCTTCCTGCGGTGCAACACCTCGAGGTGTGAGGCCTCAGAAATCTAATGGTGAAGATGTATTCTGATTAGACAGTAAAAATCATTTTGCAAAATATGAAAGGCATTTATGGTATGATAAAAACATAGTACTAGCTCATATCAATAGTCTCTTTATGAAGGCTTGCAATGTGAGCGCACATTGTGAAGTCATCACTACTATAGAGATGACAATAGTATCAAAATAGGAACATATACTAATGTGGTGAACTCAAGACAATGATTGTTGTACACACACACGGAATTTTTGCATAGCAATTTTTTGCATAGCATACTGTTACATTGGAAGTGATTTTGGGAGTTATAGAATCAGCACAAAACATTACTACAGTTTGTCACATTTACCAAATCACATAAAAGTATTATACTTATACATATATATATAAATTAATTGATCCATTTTTAGTCAGAGACTGAGTAATCTATAATTTCTGAAATTCGTATCATTCTGATTTTGTTATGCAGGTAATATTATTAAAACCATCACAAATATTCAACTCCTCTTCTGCACATATTAACTAGATTATCTAATTCTAAAAACATCATCTATAATCACAATAAATGGCAAACCTTAGGGCAAGTCAAAACCAGAACCAAATAACCAGACTTGAGGTCATTAATAAATGCTTGACTTGGACTTTCATACCAAACACTTTGCCATTTAATCATTTTAAGATTATACCAGCAAAGGAAACAATTATGCTAACTAAATCACCCCAAATCATACGGTGAACATGTCTGGAAGTGTGTGACTATTTAGATTTACAGATAACTAAAGCAGTCCGGCTCCAAATTAGTTTATAAAGTTAGTGAGTCAAATTAGTAAGTAAATTTATAGATAGTTGTTTTTAACCAATATAAACAATATTATTAAACTTAATTGGCTGATGGACATTAAAACAGTACAATATTAGCTTTATTGTATTATCTGTAATCACTTTACACTACTGTGTTTGCCCGTCGAAACGCCCAGGGCAATTATATTGGGGATAAGCCTGTATTAGGGGGTGGGCATTTGCACGAATGTTTGCTCAGAAATTTACCAGTCATTTTTTAGCCTATTTGAGCATATTTTAGGGATTGTAGCTATGTTTTATTAGTTCAAGGGCAAGGTCAACAATTATCATGACGTCATCACAACAGGTGCTATATGGCTGTGCGCGACACATTCTGACCATTTTTATTGTGCCACACAATCACACTTAATTTATACTTCATACTAAAACTCCTGTGTTTCAGGATTTTGACTAATGGCTGCAACAATATTTTTTAGAGAGAAAGTTCACTTGTGTTCCACTGTCTAACACGCATGATAAAAACATACCCATGCCTTTATGGCAACAATGCTAGTTTTCACGGTTTTGACAGTTTTGTCCAGTATTATCAATCACATTCACTAGGTGTTAACACACATCTTGATGACATAATATACATATTTATTATTGTATTCATTGAGCCAAGGCAAGTTTATACGACATAAATAAAGCTTATGGAAGTGTTTGAAGTGGGTTGTCATGGCCAATGTTAGGCGAAATATCATAGATTTGCTCAGTGAAATGTCACAGATTTACTCAGTCGGCTCAAATCCACAATGATACATTAGGGGTGGATAGTAATATTTAGCCTGAAGTAGGGGGTGGGCGTTTCGACGGGGTAGGGCGTTTCGACGAGCGAACACGGTACACTTGACTGTAAAATATGAATGATATCCACATTATCAATCCAGTATTATTTATAAGGATCAATTATAAAACAGATATGGACATACTTCACATCAACCATAGCTACAGTAGGAAACCATCTAAAAACATTAACAAGAACAAAGACATCAGTTAGAACGAAGCTAACTATCCCAGTAACACCAAGTGATATCACCTGACTGTATGCCTCTGTGTCTAGCTGTCTTCTGTAATAGTCACCAGTGAAGGGATTAGGTGGCATCATTCTGATCGGTGCACACTCTTTCGCCTTGTCCACTTTAACCCTGTAGTCGGTGACTGGGCAGGGTGGCCTGCCACCTCTGAACTGTGGCTGTCTCTGTGGGTTGGCCGATATGGCGCTGGCCTGGATGGCATTGATGGGCAGTGGTGGATCACCTGGAGGGGTATGGTAATATGGGCCTGTATGGAATATCACGGACAATGACACATGACTAGGAAACAACTGATATGTCTACACACATAAGAAAGCTTCACAGAGCTTAGCCACAAACAACTGTTAACGTCTAGTCCTGACCGGCTGGTTAAGTGTATCAAGGCATGCTTGCTGAACTGGACATTACTGATAACCAAGAGACTAAAACTGAACACATGCATGTGCTCTGGCTTCTTCTCTCACACACACACACACACACACACACACACACACACAAGACAGACAGACAGACAGACAGACAGACAGACAGACAGACAGACAGACAGACAGACAGACAGACAGACAGACAGACAGACAGACAGACAGACAGACAGACAGACAGACAGACTCAAAAAATCAACAGACACACATATAAAAATTAGCATTGGAACGAATACACATTACCACCTGAAACAAGCTTACATGAAAATTGGTTCTACTCACTCTCCCTCAACACGTGCAGGGCATGCGTGGGACTGATGGCCTCAGGCACAGCCTGGCCATCACTTCCTATTGGTTGGATGCCATAGAGAACTGATCCGCTGCTCGCTGTCGTTGCTATTCTATTGTTCCGTTCCAGAGAAACCATACCCATGGTGGGTCCTACACCTGAGACCTGAATGCCCCTTTTCTGGATAATGTTTGCCTGCCTTGCTATGGGTATCACTTCAGGTGGGGGTTCCATCCTGGCAACAGTAGGCGATGTGTAGATCATCTGCTTCATGTGGTGTCCCTTCTGTGACATAGGCATTGCCTTAGCAACCGGAATGGTGAGGCTGTAAACCTTTGTCTGATTGTTTGACAGGCTGTCAACTGGCTGGCTAGAAAGCGGAATGGTGTGAGAAAATGAATGTTCTTTAAGAATCTGACCAAACACTTTGTTAAATATAACAATTAAACATAAATGATTTGATATACATTTAACTGTTTGTTCGCGTAACTAAGGTATAGTAAGTGACTATTCCCAAACAGATGTATGCAAAATCTGTTTGAGTCATGTGCACTATCTAGGGGCCTGTTTTCACAGCTTTCCATCAAACTATTCTGATATAGTTAAATCAAAATCAACCAAAGATCAACTTTTCTTTCAACACATTTCTAATAGCATATTGCAGAAATTTATATAGTTAAATCCTGTCTAATCATACCTGGGTGTTAGTTCTTCTTGAGGTGACATTTCGTTCAACTCCATTGGATTGGTAATAGCCTGTGGTAACTCTGGTTCTTCAGGTGACCGCAGTTTTACACCGGACTTAGAATCACGTTGCTGCTGAGGTGGTCCCTTTGCTGCTGGCTCAGCAAACTGTTTCTTTTGTGGCTTACGATGACGAACACGGTATCTACAACACATTTGTTTTAAATACTGCAACACAGGGTTATTAACTAATGCAGCATTGCAAAATCATTAATCTAATTACAACAAAGGCCTCTTAAACAGAAAATCCCAACTAAACATAACCCATGAGTTTTTCTGGGATTACTGATTGCAAAGAATAAATTGAAAGGAAACATAAAATCATTATTTCCAGATTGTAGACTGGTGTTTTAGGTAACTTCTTCAAAGATATTATGGAAGTTTCAAGAGGGACAAACAACAGAATTTTCATTCAATATTCAGTCAGGGTTCATACAAACCATCAACAATTAAATTCAAGGGTTTTCAAGCCATTTTCAAGGGTATATATTTCAGTTATATATTTAATTTATCAGTCCATTTGTTTATAAGTCCAGTTTATCATGTCATATCTTGTGTCTACAAGTAATCAAGCAATCATTAAAAAGACACCAAAGAGCTCATAGCAAGTAACAAAACCTACCATTTTCCAAAAATGTTAAAACAACATTTGAACATTTAAAAAGTCAATGCTTAAAACAAATTATTGTTTGATCATTTACTTGTAATCTACATATAAATTCTCTGGAATTTTGTCTCATTGTTGGTTAATAAATTGAATTAAGAATCTATAAACATATATATTGGATACCTGAAATAATAGTGTTAGGGTAGTGTCATGCACTGGAATGTATTTATGTTGGTTTTATCGATGTGCAAATATCGGGAATACTGAATCCAATTCGCGTGGCAGAGCTTTGGGAAACACATCCGAGACCCTTACGTAATTATGGTGCTCATTTAATGTGCAACATATTGAATGGGTGAATGGAATGCATCGCACCAAAAATGTGACTAACCAAATAAAATTGTTCGCCGTTGCTGACATTTATCGATATGATGCAATATTTGCATCACGCCAGGCGATTATTCCCAGTTGGATCACAGCACAACCACTCCTTGTATTCGGCGATTTGTTGTCATTCCTCCCTAAATTTTTACTTTCCCTTTTGTTGCAGACATCGTTAATCATGTTACTCTTATGTTTTACTGAACTCATATTTCATGCAAAATGGCAGATGATCCGTAGCATAGCAAAGACATGATCTTTTTTCTCACTATGTCTTTTTCCGCCGCATAAACAAATAAAATTAAAATCAATTTTGCAGCCACTTGAACTATCACCTAGATTATATAGTCACAGTGCCACCTAGCGGATACTTAAAAATATCCAAGAGTTTTCTGAATACAACTAAAATGAAAACAAAATTACTGCGGCAAATTATATAATTACGTTTGATATATAAATGGACACATGGGTTTATTATAAGAATTCAGGAACAACTGCCTTTCCAAGAGTTTTCAAGGGTTTATATCTGAAAATGGAAAATAATTTCTGGGTACCATTGAACAAAATTTCCAAATTCAATGGTTTTAAAGGGTTTTCGGGTGATATGTGCCAACCCTGTATTCAATACTGACTCTTCTCCTTACCTTTCCAATTCTTCTTGAGAGTGAGCAAATGTACAGCTTGCTCCTCGTGGACAGTTTCCTTTTTGTACGAAGTCCCTACACAGACTAGTCTTGTATTTTGTGTTCTGTGCTGGTCCTGACTCCAACTTGTGGAGGTTACAGTGCTGAAACGAGGCAATACATTATTACATGCGAGCAAGCTGTTACAAAAATCATATTCTTTGGCAACACAATCATAAATCGTCATAGAAAAAGAGCTGATTTGTTTGTTCTGAAAGCAAATTAACAGGATGTGATGGCTATGTGTTTGAGTAACGCTTTGAACCTTTAATGGCAGCATGCGCTGTATGCTCCTTTGGGAGTTGAGGTAGGTGCTGGATTGAAGCAGATCTGAGACGGGGATAATAATATATGTAAAGCAGCCCAGAACATCCCAGAATGTGGTGCTATATAAACGATACATTATTATTACCATCTAGGAGATAAGTTACACTAATAAATACTAGCAATCAATATAAGGTCTACCTGTATATAATCCACAAGTCCTTGTACAACAGTCTTCACAGCTTTCAACACAGCTTCAAGGTTCTCCCACGAAGGGGCCGGTGATTCTGTAAATAGTTCATATAAATATGTCACATACTCGTACAGGGTTCCTACAGCAGAAGTATTATTTTCCAGGTTAACTAAAATAAATGATATAAGATTTAAGGGTAACAAATCAATATAGATGTGAAATTGTTATGGTACAGCACCCACCTCACCCCTTCTGGCTGCCTTATCCACCCACTTTTAATTAAATTTTAACAAACGGGATATCATGACCGTTAGTGGTTCCATTTTAAAGCTTTTAATGTATTGTGGATTATTCTTATTATTAACTAAATGGTCTATAAATAGTTTTTTTGTTAATGCAAGACTATTCAAATAAAAATGTAGTCTCCATATTTGGTCCATTTAAGTAGTCCCCTTATTTGGTCCTCATCCCTAATTGGACCAGACACAAGCTTTAAAATTATACCCTTTAATAAAATATTATTGGTAGCAGGCAAATACACAGTTAGTGAGCCTCATTTATTCATACATTAAACCCCCTATTCAAGCTTTTGCTTAAAATATTTATCGGCTAGCCACAAAGGCTGGCTACTGAACAGTTGAAGCCTAAAATAATTAAATTAAATTCTATGTACCAGTACTCTTATACAAACTAAGTTTTCTTCTACAGGCATATTATTTATTCGTGTTTAAAAAAAAGAGGATTGGTCCTTAGGCAGCACTTTTCCAAGCCATTTCTTGGCTTTGTAAAATTCAAGAACATATTCAGGTCTGAAAAATGAATTTGTTATTTTCCAGGTTTTCCAGGACATGTGGCAAATTATAATAAACTAACACACATTTCATTAATAAAATACCATCTTCAGTTTCTGAGTGGCACACCTGTATTCACTAAAGATGATCAATTGTTAAGCTGTTAAATGTTCTTCTACAATTATTCAGGTATATAAACCACCATGACTCACTTTTATTAGTAGGAACCATATCTGATTAATAAATTAGATCACAAAGCTGGTAGGCATAAAGCTGTAAGTTATGATTAAACAGACAGATAAAACAGTTTTAAAAACAACCACCAGGTGGGGTACTATAGCCTAAGGATCCTCAGTATAGGGAGCCACATGTATTTTCATGCTAACATGTAAAGCACATATTTTGGTGGCCATTTCTGCAGCTAGTCTCTGCAGTAAATCTCACAGGGCTCTGCCCATAAATAATTATTTGTCCCAAATGACTCTTCCACCAACATAATTAAAGATTGGAAACAGCTATTATATTTATTCCTAGCTTGTACCATAACAAGGTCACGGAATCCAACACATGAATAAACAACCTTTTAATGTCCAGTTTAGCTGTTGCCGGTGATTTGATTTCTGGAACACGAATACATGTGAAGTGGCATTTAGTTAGGCAAAATGGCAACAGCAGAGGTATTATGACAATTCATGATTGTGGTTGGATTAAAAAATTGTGTTGGGTCAGCTTCATCATACATGAAGACCCAACAAGCTGCTGATTACCTCTATGTGGCCGTTGGCTATATTTTTTATAAGTCAATTACAAACTGTGAAAATGTGTTGAAATTATTTTGAAACATTTGATCAGTCAGTGGTAGATTTCATGCCATTTCGTGTAAGAATGTCCTGTCGTGGATTCCACAAATCAGGGTCCAAGGTCTGACTGTGTTATATCCGATTTTGTGTTATAGTGGTAGGCAGTATAATAGGGGTCTACTGTATTTGGTTATCTCCAACAAATAGCAGGTCCCAATCTTCCATTTCCCTCTTTATTTTGCAGATCACACACTGGGTAAAAATATTTCAGAAAAGTAACTACTAAACTGAATACACAAAGCCATTTCCATATATACTACACAAAGCCTAAAATTGGCTATATGTTTAGTTGTCACATACAATTACAAGCATCACCAGATGGCTTCCAATTATCCCCCAAATCAAACACAGGCTTGGCTAAAGCCAACGGACGGATAAAGGGATCATACGATCAATGAATAGATTTCTTTAAATTGCAATCATTACCTAATGTGTAATGTGTTTGCGAGTTGTTTATTCGTATTAATAACTCATTAATCAAAATATTCTATCAATGAGCAATCAGAACCAAATAACTGTCTATCGTTACACTGTTATCTCGGGTGGCTTTCTCTATAGCTGAGAAGGTACGAGTGTTGCATTATCAAGATCTTCATTACAAAGCCAGTCAACAAGCAATAGCTGATCATTTTGTGACCTCTTTAGACTGCCACCTTCTTTAGAATGCCACCCTCTTTATATGCCAAATATTTCCGACACCAAATGTGGCATTGTAAACACACACAAAATCCTTAATAGCATTAATTTAAATAGACTACAACAAAGTATAAGGTGTTCCTGTAAACTACATCATGTTTGGTAAATGTCTTTCCACAAGAAGGGTAATGAATATTCTAATAAATTAGGAGTTCAAATACTTATTAAAACATAAACAGTGACACACAGAAACAAAACCAATTAGTTTGAAGTTTGGTAATAATTCTGACCCATGAAAATATAATTCTTGTGTTATAAATTACACATAATTAAAGAATTTGTTTATTTTGTTCAGACTCCAAATTAAATGCCATTGGTATAAATCCAGAATGATTTTCATGCATGAATACACATACAAACCTGGACTGGGATCAATATTGCTAAGAAGATCCAGGTGAGGTTCTAATCTTGTTAAGTTTCCTGGATCCCCGATTCTCTGCAGTGTCACAATAAGTTCCTGAACACTCTGTGAAAATGATTGCGGTGTCTGGAGCTGAAAACATAGTTATTCATTATTATTATTGTAAAGATTTAGTTTATACAGCTCTTTGTTAAAAATAAATTGATTATTAAAAAACTCAATAGACACAATTTTGATCGATTATTGATTGATGTTTTACAGCCATGGTAGGCTAAATGGGCCATTGATCAATTTGGACAAAGTAAGAAGTTACTATTACATTAAATTATAATGACCAGCTATACAATGAACATCGGTACACAGCCATCTTATCAGCAATAAAAGTCGCTTGTCGTGCTTTCATTTCATTTCATACCTTATCAATAATAGACTGCATCTGAGACTTGTGTGTGGTGTCACCATAAAGCAGTGATGACCACTGTTCTGGTGAGATTCTTAGGCCAGCCTCGGTAGCTATTTGTATTATTTGTGCATCGTGTTCGTGGCGCAGTGCCTCATACGTACGAATCTCTTCCTTCAGCTGCATTAATGAAGACTCTTCATGTCGTTTGGTCACCTGGAGAGACAAGCGATCCAGAAGGATATCATAATAAGCATGTATCTTAAAGGAACAGCGTACACTGAACACAGTCTTGTACTACATTTTTATTATGTATAACACATCATCATTCCCTCTTATTTAATAAATTTCTTCCCAGTCTTTCATACCGTTGTTTCTTCCTGGAAATTTCCATTTTCCCCTTCGTTTTTCTCCCTCCAGAAAAAAACTTGCCATCGCTGTTCTAATAAAATTAACTATGCTGTTGAAATTATAAATACTGCTGAATAATTTGTCTATTATCAAAATAGGCAATATCACAAATACCTTTATACAGACATTAGTGCTAATTACAGCTACAGAAATTTCACAGCGAGTCTATGTAAATATTTAAAAAAAATGTCTATAAATAACTATCACTGTATTAGAGATAAAACACAAGTCAATGGTTTTCACAAAACTAAATCTTGTTGTTCTATTACAACCTTTCTGTACATGATAAACCAAACAGTCCAGTAATCTCTGATGGCAATGAGATAAAATCAGAGATGAACAACACTTCAGACAAATCTTATACTCAAGAGGAGAGGATGGTGCAACAGAAGTATAGTTGTGTACAATTATACACCCAACAGTATTTACAGTACATAATGATTGCCAATAGGCACAAACGGGCCATAATAAAATACCGATATACTATCTTTAAAATAGCAGTGCCAAACGAGACATTTAACTAACTACTTCTGGGCAACAAATTTCCTGATACGTTGAAGTCTGCTTTTCATTACCTTAAAACAAGAAGCTCTGTATAACAGCTGTACCACGTGACCAATGGCCGTTTTTGAGGCCTGTGGATACTGTGCCTCTAACCTCTGCACAACGAACAGTACAAGAACTTTTCGCGACAGTGCTGAGCCGTCCTCAAGGGCAAGAAGTATCAGCTTCAACACTTCTTCTTGCATAGCTACAAGAAAGGACAAACAATAAAACAGACAGAGATTATTATAACGAGCTCGTTCTCACAACTGAAGGTGAACTTAAACGAAACTATATCAATGTAATAAGCAATTTGACGAAGAACAGTTCCAACCAACAGCTGACGTATTAAGGCTTAATTCTTGTGAGGTATACAATATTGTTATTGCGAGGAAAATGATAAATAATGTTACAGAAGTCAATATCAAAGCGATCTATTTCACTGAGCCAGGGCCCGGAGCACGATAAGTTGATAAAAAATTAACAAACCTGGACCAAGAAACTGGCACCCACGGGCACGTACAGCAGCCCAGAGATTGGCTGAGAGCTGTTGCTGATTTTGGTGTTGCAAAATCAGTTCAGTGACAGCCCTTTCTCCGAGTGATCGAGCGGCCCTCATTGCTCTAAGACGGCCTTCTTCTTCTACAAGTTGAGAACTGACCAATGCCACCAACTTCCTCTGCATTGGTCGACTCAACAGGGCTGTTGAGGATGCACTAGTACCTGAAGATGTTTAAGGGCTCTTTTAAGTCCTTTTAAATGTGCTCATTATATATTTCAGAATTTTCAACAAACAGGTATCCATATGCAAGTACTTTCCGTGTATAAATATTAGACGACAGCTATTGTTCCAGTTGTTGTAACCCAATCAGTATTATCTAGTTAATCTTCTGTAAGGTGTCTGCTTGTCACAGCTGCTAAGTATCTTGTGTTAGCAGTCACATGACAAGACTGTCTCTAGCCTAACACAACAAAGGATCGGTGGGGGAGGTAGTTCCACATAATTTATAACTGTGGATTACACCTGAACAAATCTGCTGGTTAAGAACCGTTGTCATAAATGTCAAGTTGTCTGTCTAACCACAACCTTCATGTACGTCTTTGTACCCTCCCAGATGGTGTAAAATACGGACAAGGAGCCATCAGACAAATTACAACACATGATTTAGAAACTCCAACTCATCTACCGGTATATATAAATTCTAAACAGGGTCATGTAAGCTATGTTAATGTTGAGTTATGTTGTTGCTAAAGTGCCATGACATGATATTTCTTTTAATCGATGACAATGATGTGTCATCAAATCACTTATTTTTAATGCAATGTGTCTCCTTTGCAGCTCTTGAGCACACTAAAGATTTTACAATTAATGCTAAATACATTTTTAGATATAACTTAACCCATTCTGTTTTCCAGTTAATAATGATTGATCACCAATTTGATAACAAAATTTTGGGGGGTTTGTCATAAATGTTATTCTCGTTTTTTCCACAACACTGATTTTCTTCTTTTTTATTTCAAAATTAACTGAAACATTTTATCAAATACATCAGACAGACATCTGGGGACTGCACTGGTTGTAACCGTTCACCATTGTTTTACCATCGAGGAAAATATAATTATTCATTTTTTGCTTTCATAAAAAAAGACTCAATAGCTTTTTGAAATAGCCCTATTTTGAAACCAAAAAATATGGCATTTTGTCACAAAGTGTATGTTTTGTTTCAATGTATCTGGTTCAGTTCTTTTCACACGTTGTATATATATATATGTGCACTATTTGTTTCATAAATTTGCACACTTTTCCAGAATGTTTGATTGTTTCAGTAGTAATGTTTTGCTTCAAGGGACATGGTGCTTGTGCTGGCAGTTGTACATAATTTTCGTTGTTTAAATGTGCATCAGATGATTTGTCACCCAGGTGGGGAATTGTGTGTGTGTTATATATATATATATATATATATATATATATATGCATAAGGTTCTAGCCTAAGGATTGCATTGTATTACTGGCTTAATGTGGAACAGGGTTGGGGCCGATGTACTCCTGTACTCGTTGTACTGGAGTACACAATTTGAAGTACTTGGAGTACTCAGTACTCGTGTACTCAAACAGGAAGTACTCAGTACTTGTACTCGGGTACATTCATAAAGTACTCGTACTTTCACCATAAACAGAATATTGTTTTCCATTTATTTCCATTTGTCTTTATAGCCATTTTCCTCCCAAAATGAATTTAGAATTATGTCCATAGATATTGGTCATTTATCATTTGTGGATTAGATCACTTTGATTTGAAACATAAAGCATAAATCTTATGCCATGTATTGATGTGAACTTAACTAAAACCACTGCTGTCATCATGCACATGTTTGTGACATAATTATTACACAATTTCTGTCTACCTGCACGCTAGTGACTGCCTTTTGAAAGATTGATGTTCATCAGAGTCAATAGTACCTGAATTAACTGTTTACGTTCACTGCATTTTTATGGACATTATTATTATAGTTATATATATGTTTGATGCCTTTAACAGAAGCAAGACATTTCATTTAATTATTTATAAATAGCTCGCATTTTATTCTTTTCATTTAACCATGTTCACTATGTCATGCAAGCTCCATAACATATTGAACATGGTTAAATAAAAGAACAAAATAAAGATTGAAATATATGTTTGTAGTGTTGTTAATTATTGAATAATTTTACTTGAGGGGTGATCTAATGTTATTGATATCTTTGTCTATATGTATTAAACCAGCTACTGTATGTGTCTATGTAGATCTAGATACACCACCTCCTAGATGTCAACATGAATTGTCAATATGTACCATTATGAAACAGCAAACTTCAGATAAATTACTGGTACCGCCATTCACATTACACAGTAGTTATGTTTGAGTAAACGTGATTAAAAATGTACCTGTACTTGAGTACATTGCTAAAATAAGTATTCATACTTGTACTCATAAAAAAAAAACATCCCATGTACTTGGCGGCCCCAACCATGATAAATACCATGTTTGTTTGAAAGTCTTAACAAGTCTGCAGAATGCACTCAAGAATGTGCAGAAAAACAACCTTGACAACAAAATATGAAACAAAATACCAGAGACTATAGGAATTTTAAAGAGATTTAAACCCATTTCGGCTAACACATAATAAATGGTTTATTATGTACAATACCATTATTTGCCCATAGAAATTATGCACCTACTTTAGCATGATATGAGTAACATCATACTAATTAGAACAACATCACATTCAAAATATATGTAGTATTAGCATTTGCTGTTATCAATGTAAAATATCACAATGACAAAATTATTTATCAAATGTGAAATTGCATTATAATTGGACTTGATTTATGATATATTTAAAGAATCAATTACAAATATAATTATACCATATATAACTTTGTTGTAATAGTAATTAATTACAGATTCAGTAGTTGGCTACTCAGTTGTTAAAAACTTCTACTGAATATATTACGGAATGCACTACTTCTGGATCTTCTCCTGCTGTTGTTACTACTATTGCTCATTGGTTTGATAGAACATTTTTAGCATCATCTAACAATCGTTTCAACTGACTCACCACTTGTTTCAGCCTTTAAGAAGATGGCCAGTTCCTCCATGTATTTCTTACACGAGTTATAGTATGTGTTCTCAGCTAGGTTACTGGTGGGTGCTTCATCCTGGCACTCAGGCAGTGCAGCACCAACCAGCTGCAAGAGTGCCAGATTGACAGGCAGCTTATCGACATCCTTGCTAATGACGTTATCATCGAATGGACAGTTTTTCTGTTTCAGCTCGCCAATGCACATCTTACAGATCGTATGACCGCAAGCGAGGCTGATAGGTCTATGTTTGGCAATGCCAAACATAGACCTACAGACCGGACACGATAGGTACTCCGTCCACTGCTGCATCTGTACTGGCATATCAGATTACATCTCTGAAGAATTTCAGTGCAGAAACAAATGCCTAGTGGGTGTCAGCTAGTTATTGTCATAGTGATTAGGCGAGCATCAGTGACTGACAGCTGACAAAAGACAAGCTGCAGTTACCTGGAAAAAAGATCATTATAAATTAATATATACTATTAAATAATCTTAAACAACAACCATTAACCAGTGAGTTGAGTTGTTTAGCATCGGTGATGGTTACACCTGGGGTATACAGACAGAGGGGTATCAGTCTAGGATAGAAATTCCCACAAACACAGGTATAGGTTGGATTTGAACTTACTACCTGGAGGTTTGCTGCAGAGTACTCTAACCACTGCACCATCAGAACACTCTAATTAACCACTGAACACCGGATCAAGGATGATCCAAGGATTTTGACACCATACGTAATCCACAGCTATCGCATGTCAAATTACACTCTCATACATAATTTATGTGGAAAAAAATGGCAAATACCATTTCATTTGCAATTAATAATAAAACTGTTGCTTATTCAACATTCCCTAAAAGCAAAAATAAAATGATAAATAAAAATGCCCATCTGTAACCATGGCAGCTAAAACGTGGTGCAGGAAATAGAAACCGAAAAGAAAAGTTAGACCCTAACTGTAACCTGCCAGTGTCAAATAGACACTAACTGTAACCTGCCAGTGTCAAATAGACACTAACTGTAACCTGCCAGTGTCAAATAGACACTAACTGTAACCTGCCAGTGTCAAATAGATTGTAACCTGCCAGTGTAAATAGACACTAACTGTAACTTGCCAGTGTCAAATAGACACTAACTGTAACCTGCCAGCGTCAAATACAGAAAAGATAATTGTTATTTCTAATGGTTTATTTTGTATAGATACTTTAACAAAAGTCACATTTGGTGGTCTAGCAGGCGCTAGATTACCACCACCCGTGTTCGAATCTCAGCGTGGGGATATCTGAAGGGTGTTTAACCTTTGACCTCAGCCCATTTAGCCTACCTGGTGCACAAAAGTGGCCGTAAAACATCAATCATCATCAACAAAAGGCAGACATATGGACATAACTAACAATTAATCTACATATTAGAGCTGGGGTAATTAAAGGACTAAAGTAATAGATTACGATCATAATCATTTGACAATATAATGATTATAAATTCATGAATGAGTATTGTAATCAATTATGATGATGATGATGATTGATGTTTTATGGCCACTTTTATGCACATCGTCTTGGTAGGCTAAATGGGCCGAGGAACCTCAAACAGTAATGAAGTGAAGTCAGAGATGAAGCAACTTTCAGATATGTCCACGTAGTGTAATCTATTATGACTGTGATCACATTATAATCACGATCACAATGTAAATAACCCAAATATGAATATGATTTATCATTGTTACTCACTAACTTACATGTGTGCCATTACAAAATAAAAATACTGCATATTTCGAGAAGTATTTTCTACCCACCAACAGTGCTATAAACTATGATATTTTACTGAGATATTTCACAGCAAGCTTTCTCAGGGTCATATGCTCTCGAAATAAAAATACACAACAGACTATTTAACTTCACTCTAATACGACAATAATAATATCAGAGTTCAATATTAGCCATAAAGCAAAAGAGCAAGCAACAAATTTGCCATGGATGTACAAGTATTTATAGGGAGAACGCACAGAGTATAAACAATCACCAGTCTCAGCTAAATATTAATTTAGGATTATCCCAAATTTTTTTTAACGCATGTTGCTTGATCAGCCACGTCAATTATTAGCTCAACATGTTTGTTATGACTTCATGTCATTCGTTACCTGGATTGCCGACTTCATTCTCATGACAATGGCAAGTAATCTGCAAATTCTACCAAATGGCAAGAGATGCATTAGGTCAGGAACTACCCGATTAATTAGACCAACCATTTGTCTAGTTGCAATCACCATTAACATATGATTATGTAATGCAGCGAGTGTGGTCTGAACAAAGCCACTTAAGTCGGTGTAAGATATTGGATAATTATCACATACACATATAACAAGGTGGTTACTGGAAACTAAGAAACTCATCCTGGATAGGAATAAAATCTCAGTATATTTCTTCCTGAAGTCTGTCATAATATTAGTGTAGATGCTATGGCATAATATAACATGACTATAACTAATCAAGCACCCTGTGTAATCATGAACAGGGTTCATACACATTTTGACATCTCAGATTCCAGGACTTTCCAGGACCTTTCAATGTCAAATTCAAGGACCTTTTCAATGAATTCACAAACTTTTAACGCGCAAAGATACACCCATATTTCGGAAGAAGTGTAACGACTGAATTCCTGTACGCTTATGATTAGAAATATAGATCTATATGTTCAAATTCCAGTACTTTCAATGACCTCTACAAAGATTCCATGACTTTCAAGGCCTGGAATCCAAATTCTCAAATTTCAGGACCTTCCAGGTTTTCAAGGATCCATGTGAACCCCGATGAAAGTAAATTAGTAATCACTAAACATACAGTATAATCAATTAAAGGTTTTTGCAAACAGGATAAAATGGTACCGTTTTACAGCCACTTTATCTGTAGGCTAAATGGGTCGAGTGATTTCTGAAGATTAACAAGATGGACTGAAAGATGCAACACCTTTCAAGGATATAAAAATAATAATAATACAGCATTTTATATAGCGCTCTAAATATTATTGGATTAAAATTACCCTAAAGCGCTTATTCTTGTTGGGGATTGAGAGGTTTGTGGTCAGCCGCATCTCCATTATATCATAGACATCACCTATATGCAAACAGGAACATACAGATATAGACCCGTAACAAACCAATATTTCACATTTTTAATTTGACCTTCTAGAAGTCTGTTCCATGAACTATTTCAGTGTTTCAACACTAAAATAATTATAGTTAAATTTTGAAAATGGAGCCTTGTTTTCCTACAAATGGTTAATGGTAATCTACATTGAACTATAATTTAAAGTTATATCTAGAATGTTGTGTTCAGAGAGCACTTTTGGTGTTGAGAGAGTGATGGATCAGTTGTTCATTATTGCTCAAGGCTAGATCCAAGATGTTATTACTGCCGGTTGGTTCTAGGATGTATTAGTTTTAAAAGATTGCATCCATGAGTTGGAGGAGTGAGATAACCTGTTCCTTTTCAGTTTTTGTGCCACCAGATATTAGTTGACCCTTGGGCCACTGTAGTCTGGGGAAGTTGAAGTCACCCATGATCAGTATGTCTGGCTTAAAATGCTTGATATCCTTTGTGGCGTCAGACTAGATAGATATCATACAACTTACAAGCCTGTTTCAGATGTAGACTCACTCAATTCAACTAGAATTTTCAAGAGTTTTTCGGAATCTACTAGCAATTCACATTCATAACATAAAGCACAACTCGCCCTTGTTTTGGACCTTCAAATTTGGCGGCAAAAAGGAAAATATACCACGAAACTGCATGTGATTACAAATAAATGTAAACCACTATTTACTTGTTAAAACCACCAAGAATGTATTGAATATCAAAAATAACTAATTTGTGAATCAATATTTATGTAAAAGAGCCGAGTACTGAACACACAAGCACTCATTTTGGATGCTGGAACACAGATATAAAAAGATCAGAGCCAATGTGTTACAATCACGTCAATATACCTGGACAGATGTGATATCTTCAATCTCCTTTATTCTTGATTGAACAATTTCAAAGATGTCGAAATCCTCAACCTAAATTCAGACCAAATAAAAGTGTATTATGCTCAGCCGCCATATTTAAAAAAAAAACAGATAATGGGTTCGGGGATTAGCGCATGCATAATTGCCTCCACAAGCAATTCGTCCAATATACGCACACAGTGAAGAAAGTGCAAGTAAACCAATATTTCAATGACAGAAAAGGACTTGGCATTACCAAAATTTAGAGAGTACCGATGCATTGTGCAAAGCATCTAAGCAAAACACCAATCAAATGACAAATACAAGCAGAATTTAGCCACAAATTTTTTTTTGAAATATATTTTCCATTTCTTCACAATTCCATACGGCGGTTTTGGAGTCATACGGTCGGGTAACCACCAACAAGATTATTTTTAAGACTGGCTTGTGCTGTACTTGGTATCATAATGGCCAGAAGTTGGTTGGCTTACTCCTGTTGGATGGTTTCTATTGTTTTGAGCAGGGTCTGGATTTGTTGAAGAATCTCTAAAAAAGACTGTCCACTTGGGATTTGTAGCTGTTGCATGTACTGGTTAATTTTCTCTATGGATTGGGGAATGACATGTTTCACCATAAGTCAAGTGAACGGTGCCTTTTGGCATTGTGGGTAGCATTTCCGTTGTTCGGTCTATCATTGACAGATTTATAAGTTATTAATAAAATCTTGAAATGGATATGCTGTCTAACAGTAACAAGTAGCCAATGTAATGTTTGAAGAATTGGGGTGATATGATAATTTTTTTCAAGTATTTGTCACTATGTAAGCTGCACTATTCGGAATTCGCTGAAGGCGATTGATATTATAATCAGATATGCCATATAACAGGGAGTTACAATAGTCTATACAAGATGTAACAAAGGCGTGGACTACAGTTACAAGTGCTTCTTGTGTCAAGAATGCTTTTAAACAGTGGATGTTCTTAAGATGGTAGTAGGCAGCTCGGCATACTGATGTGACATGTTCATACATGTTAATACATTTATCAAAAATAACCTCTAGACTTTTTACTGACCCATTAGGGGTGAATGAAGATGCACCCATCTGCAATGCTGGTATTTTAGGGATTTAACACAATGTGGTGATGCCAAATACATAATAGATCTTTTATCATCATTTAATCTTAGAAGATTTTCAGTCATTCTTCAAGGAAAAGGAGAAATTTAATTCATTGTCAGGATCCAGCGTTATATACAGCTGTGTGTCATTAGCATACAGGTGATATTTAATGGCATATCATTGTGCAATGATCCCAAGAGGACGGGTATACATTGTGAAATCAAGAGGACCAAGAACCGAACCCTGTAGTATACCATATAACAAAAACTGAATGTCATATAAATTACCATGAACAGACACTCTCTAGGAGTGCTGTTCCAGATAGGATAGAAACCATTCAAGTACTTAACCTGACAGAGCGAACATGTCTCAACCCAGAGAAAACTACATTATAGTCAACTGTATCAAATGCAGCAGACATGTCCAGAAGAACAAGTAATACTAGCTTACCTTGATCAACTGACATCATAATATAATTTTTCACCTGAACCAAGGCTGTTTCAATGCCATGACCACTTTTATCTGCAGACGTTAGTGATTAATTAAGGTTATCATTGATTAAATATTTGTTTAGATGGAAAGCAACTGCCCTTTCTATAACTTTAGATAAAAATATAAGAGTCTGTAATAATTTAGAATATTACAGTCAAGACTGTGTTTTTTATTACTGGTTTTACATGGGTAGCTTTCATGGATCTTGGGAGAAAATACCCAGAGATGCTAATTTATTAACTATCTTTGTTATCTGGCTTATCAGAACATCCAGACAATCTTTCACAAGCCATGTAGGTATAGGGTCAACTGCACAGAAAGCATTAGCTGAGCTTTTCAGCAACTGTATCCATCAGCAACTGTATCCATCATGGACATGCAGGACTCTTCTACCAATGGCTTACCCTGTGATAAGGTGCTGGAAGGGAACCACTTCATCTGATCATTTGTTGATGAACACTGCATTGTACCTGGACTATGAGTATGCCCAACACCGGTACTGGATGGGCCACTAAGCTCAATTATTTTCGTGGATATTCAGGCAATAGAAGTTTTGGAATTATTATTATTATGTATATTTAATACATAGCTGCCAACATTTGAAAATTGGAAAGAGTAAGCATTTTCGTGAGAAATGTGACCTACAGCTCACATGACATGATGCATCATAAAACCATGTAATTTATTGATACCGTATATACTCGCGTATAAGTCGATTTTTTTGGTAGTGAAAAGGGAGCTCCCAGAAGCACCTCGACTTATACGCCTGACATAGTTCCTACCAGCTGAAGGAAATATTATTTCGGCCATCCTGGATACACAACACTACAGGATTCAACCCAATAATAGCGATAGTCAGAATAAAAGCATCACATCGCTGCCTACTAAATCATTATTATTCAATAAATAACAATTAATTTTTACCAAACTGTTATTTGGATAATACATACATGCCTGGTCTTTATGTAATAATACTTGATAGTCACGCATTGTTAGCTACCAGTACTTCCAGATGTGCTGTGAAACAATGAATTAATAACACTTGCAATCAGGGGTGTTTGTGTGAGCCAGAGTTGGGACAAAATCTCTGCCTACTAGTCTTATCCAATAAATAACGATTAAGTTTCACCAAACTGTTATTTGAATCTCACAAACATGCCAGTCTTTGTGTGATAATAGTTGATAGTCACGCGCCATTAACTACCAGTACCTCCAGATGATTAGCGATACCATAGAAATCACTGTTCACATTGCGTGTTTGGAAGTTTGTTTATTAGTTAGAACATTGTTTGTTTTGTTTTTTGGGGAGAATCCCCAGGTTGGCGCGTATTCAGCACAGCCTAGTTATAACATCAAAGCGAAATCTGTATATATATATATATATATATATATATATATATATATCGCTGCTGGTGAAGAAATTGATACTGATATATTTACGACGCACTTCCCGACGCCATGAGTTTGAAACAAAAGCGAAATTCGTACGATGCACAGTTTAAGTTAAAAGTCATTAAGTTTGTCAAAGAAAACAACAACTCTGCTGCAGACAGGCCTTTTGCTGTTAGTGAAAAACTAGTGAGAGACTGGAGAAATCAGAAGAATTATTTATTTGAAATGTCGAGGACGAAACGTTACGGAGTTAGTCCATACATCAAATTAGGGACAGCTTTGAATGATTGGGTACTGCAGTATCGCCACAATTGATATATCATCACCAGAATGATTAAACCAATACCATAAAATGTCTGAAAAACATAGTTTTGGTGTATAACATGCAGGAGAAATCAGGATAATCTGCAGCTGGACTTGTGCATCATTTTGTCCGTAATTACGTACACCCTCCGTGTATGACAGCGTGATACAGATTTCATAATTGCCTTGATACTGTATTTAATAAACAAACTTCTCTCAATTGTGAGTAGTGATTTATATATTTTTTTTAAAAAGACCCATTTAGTTCTGGTGTATAACTCGGAAATTACGGCAGCAGAACTAACAGTAATTGACCTCAACTTATACGGTGAGCATAGGCATGAGGAAAGAATTACAGGGTTAAAAACTGACCTCGGCTTATCTGCCGGGTCGACTTATACGCGAGTATATACGGTACCAAAATAAAGTATTCTTTGGTGAAAGGTTCAACTGCTTTTTTCATTTAATCAGATTTCCCTCACATTTAACAATAATTAAGTCATCATAAGTATGCACTTTCAGTACATGATTACCCTACATATTCTGCAACTATACTAAAATCTTCACAGGATAGCTGTATTATTTATTATCATAATATTAACATAAAATGGAAGAAAAAAACCCACAGTGATCAAACAAATAAACATGAACGGGACAGAGAAATCAACCACATAAACATGTGCTTTTATTTACTGTAAACAAAGACAACTGACCAATCAAGAGAGTACTTGAGTCATGTGACCATCATAATGGAAAATGGATGTTTACCAGCCAAGATCACTAGCTCACCAAAATCTCTCCCTTTCTTCAAGCATGGTTCTTATATTCAGTAAATATTTATAAATATGACTCAATATAAATATAAAATGGCTACAGCAGTAGATTTTAGCATTATTTTGGCTGATAAATATTTGTCATTTATCATGACCCATTTTCTGCTGAAATCCAGCCTACAACCGGGAACAGTGCTTTTTACTTTTAGCAACCGTTGGTGAGGTATCAGTGTGGTTGTTTTAAACTATGATACTTTTTTCACAGCAGAGCTCCAAATCAGTGGGATATCATTCTATGATAAATGAAATAGAGACTAATAATAATATTATATATTGGACCACTGACATATAGTTTCGCTATCTCTGTATCAAGAAACATTGTATGAAAGAGTGGATCTCTTGCATAGGTAAAATACGTCACCCCCACAAAATTCTGGGCCCTCCTGGAATAAATGCACCATTCAGATTCCCTGGCACAGCAAAGGCTTTCAAGCCATGTGGTCTAGAGCAACTGCTGCATGATGAGCACCATAGAAGCTGTGCTGAACAAGCGACAGCCTGGGGATACTCCACAAAATAAAAGCAAGCGTCGTGATACAATGTGTGGCTAAGATAATGACAGAACTGAACTATATGGAACTATTACGGGAAAAGGGAGATTTATCGTAGTTTTAAGAGTACAGGCTTAATGAAGAACAGAAAATCATAATGATTCCGCAGAAATCATAATAGTTCACAGCTCTGTTAATATCTTTTGACAGAAGTTATTATAATAATGAGCCATATTTTTATCTGAGTCGATAATATTTGGAAGGACAGTCTGACTTTTATGTAGTACTTATTTACAGCACTGAAAACAGTCTTTTGATTTCCCTTTAATGTTTTGATCTTTTAATTGTACTATATAAAAATATCCAATGATGCCTTATGCTTTGACATTAGACAAAGATATCACTAATATAATAATTTATAATTTGATACCTATCATTCAGTCAACAGCATTCTAACTACATTCACAAAATTATTATGGAAAAAACATATCTAGCTAGCACGAAACAGAGATAACAACATAGCATGGGGTCAATTCAATTCTGGAATCGGTAGTCACTTTTAATTCTAAAATTGCCTATTTAAAGAAAAAGAAATTTAAAAATTTGGAATTGAAGTTTGCTACAAACAAATTAAATCCACAAATTAATTTTTTAATTCAGAAATATTTCTTCCATGACAATCCTACTTCCCTACTTGGAATATAAACTTACTTTTGGAGTAGATATTCCAAGTAGGTAATCGGAGTACTTACTCCAATCAGTGATTGGAGTAGGTAAAAAATGGAATTAATAGATTTGGAATTGATAAATTTAATGTGGAATTGACCCCATGTCTGATAACAGCTATGTCCAAGCAAAAATGGAAGATACAATATAATGATGAATGGGTAATGGTTGCTATTGTGACATGTGCACACATCAAGGCATGAAATATATATTCAAAACAGGCAGATCAATTCCATTAAGGTGAAACTCTGATATTGTTGATATGAAAAATCATTAGAAAATAATTTAGCCTTGTTTTCATGATGATTATTATTAGCAACATAGCAATATGTATAATGAAATAGTTGGCAAATCTGAAATATTATGAATAGGCTACTTGGGTTGTAATTACTTTGCCACATTTGGCACTAATCTATATCATGTTAGTTAGATCTCACATGAACAGTTACAATATAAATATAAATCAGACAAAAACAGACTTATTACATGACTGTAGCATGTATATATTCAGTGTTTCTTGTATATATATATATATATATATATATAAAATGGTACACAAAAATTACTATATATAAGGATGCTCTACATCAATTATATAATCTATAAACAACTTCATGCAAGGATAACTTGAACATATTATGTCATGTTCTTAATAGAAAAAGAGGGTTTCGTGCATTGGACTCCATCACAAAGTCTGTGCCATGGACTGGATTTCAATACACAACTGGCTTAGTTATTCATTGGATGGGGGAAATTAGGTACTGACAGATGTCAAAATTATAACAGACAATCCCATAAAGACATAATACTGTAACAATACAGAAAATATATCATGAGCCGCTGAAGATTAAAGTATATGTTATTAATATAGACTAATAGAGCCATCGTGGTTATCACATGACATGTGGTTTTCCAGTTATCGATCTAATACTCTGATACCCAGTGACCCATGATCTCTAACATTTCAATGGATGACACCCCAAAAAGCCTAACTTTGTGTTAGTTGACTTATCGGGCAGCTTTTCGTTCGAAATTCGCGGCTACTGCCTAAATGGGGTCTAGATCTAGAAGTCTAGAGTATTGTGCAATATCACCTGAAATTACAACACAAAATCATGAAAATGACAAATGGATACCAAACGGTATGTGTCAAAACACCGAAATTACCGGTTAATCCCAACCATTAACAAATGCATCGAACATCACCTATAAGAATTAACTATTTTATCTAAAATATCACGAAGAGATGACTAATATACTGTACCTAGGTAAAAACACCCAATCTCTGCAGTCTTCCACAATTCACTTCTAGATCGGTTCAGCTTATGTTAATACTAAACACCATCATTTAGAGAAAACGGGCAAATGTGGTCAAGTAATGCAAGTGATGGCGAATTTTCGCGTCTCTTACGTGACAGAATACTTGCATATAAAACTGAAATGCTTGGTGTAAGTTAGAAATATATTTTCATTGTTTCAGGACCAAGATTAGTTCACTTGCCCCGAGAAAGTATTTGCCCCGATGAGCTTTAGAGGAAACACTCAAACAGAAAATCCGTATTTTATTATAATTATTTTGATGTTTATAATTATAGTTTTGACATAATTATATATCTATTATATCTCTGGAACAAGCAATAAATACATTTTCCACATACTACAAATGCGATGCTTCATCTAGGCTTCGAGTATCTCAAACATGGAACTGCATGACTGTTAATTATTAAATTACCTATCTAGACATTATGATTTTTTAAAGATAACACCTATATATATATATATATATATATATATATATATATATATATATATTTTATTTTAGTTTGACTTATATTTTAAACCCATTATTATAAAAAAGTTAATACGTTCAACAGATTTATTTACACTTTACTGATCAACACTCGAAAGATTATTAACCCCCCCCGCATATAATAACCAAACCAGAAATATTAGAGAGAAATTTATTAGGTACGTGCCTTAATTATCTATAACATATGTTTGTTATCTGTAAAGGTGTTTTATAAATTATGAATCCGCTCGAGTAATATATATATATATATATATATATATATATATATATATATATATATATATATATATATAACAATAATATATAATGACTCAAATAAAAGAAGAGAAAATAAAATGACAAAAATACGGAAATGTAATTTAGACAAATTTTATTTTGAATAAGATAAATCAAAGATATTTTGCTATGACAGCTGTTCGACGGCAGCCAACAGCTGCGGCATGTGTCATCTAGAACCGTTTCCTATATAGGCGACCAAAATAATAGGGATATCCGAAGATTGGTAGACGTATATATGTCACATATAGCTGTTTATAGGAATGTTCGAAAATTTAACATCTTGATAGCCCAGTGATATGCCTGTCTTCTCATATATGATTTAAACAAGTCGATCTCAATTCAGGTTACCATGTACAATATATATGGTACAAAAAGAAGAAATTTATCATCCAGATCTCTATATAGGGTATATTGGTTTGTATTTGTTTTGTCTGGTGATATGCTATCATCAAACATAGATAACACTCGAAAGTGTCAACACTTAAATATATTTCCCGATTGGTCCCTTTGAAGAGTGGCTATAACACCTCAACCTCGTCCTTCTATTCATCAGGGGGCACTAGGTAAGGATGGGGCTGGGATTCCCTGATGTTGGTCACTGCCAGAATGTTTTACTTCTTCCAACAGAGCTTCTTATTTCAATATTTATTGAATTCAGTGAGATATTCATTGGCTATCAAATGAAGATTGTGTGCAGATCAAGTGATATAGTACCATTTTGAAATAACCTTATTTGGCAATATTAGTTATTCTCATGCATTGTACTTTAACAAGAACACCCACTAATATTTCCCTAAGACTCCGATACATGTTTTGACGACATTTTAAACATAACAAAACGACGCGTGTTCAATTAAAATGTTGAAATCGATCTTGAAAGTCCACGATGGTTACTTCTTATATACACCACCAACACAATTAGGCATTTATCTAGCTTGTCTTGTTGAAATTTGGGGTAGAGACCCCTGGCTGTCGCCTATTGGGCACAGCCACCTGATGTTGATTTCTGTTATCATATGATGATCGGCAAAATGGCAGTTGTTTAACATGGCACCTCAGTTTACTATAGATGTCACGTTCGGGTGAGAAAAACCTTGCCAGTTGCCTGGTTGGATCCCCCCCCCCCTATAATGTCAATGTCACGGCCGGGAGTCGAACCTCCGGCCTCCCGCACATCACGAAACACGGTCTTACCCACTAGTCCATAGGGGGGGGGGGGAGGAGTATCTGATCTGTCCTTATTGTTGTTGTTGGTGTGTGTAAGGGTCTTTCTGGAGAAGTGGGGTCATGATGTCTCGTAGGAATGTTGATTTTCTTATGATAAATGCTGCTAGGTGATGGTCTGGAAGTTTGTAGTCTTCCGGGCGGAGATGACCTTTAAGTATTCTTCGGTGCTTCGGGTAGGCTGGGCAGTTGAGCAGATAATCTACCAGGTCGTACACTTGTTGACAGTGCCGGCATATTGTTAGGGATGACAGGCCGGTGAAGTTCCTTGTGTAAGTCCAGAAACGTATTCTTCTGAGTTGGGTGCCGGCCAATCTGTTGTTGAGGATATTACGTCAAACTACAGTGGTCTTCTGGTACCAATCCTTGGGTGCTGATGTATATAGTCTGTGTATATCGATTCCAGTCGATTAGAGATGAATCTGTCAACAAGATGGCTGATCGTACCTCGGGTATGTTCGGCATATTCGATGCTAGTTTATCGGCTCGGTCGTTGCCCTCAAGGTTAATGTGGAAGAACCCAGTAGAGTATTACTTGGATTCCACGCCGTCTGAGGGTCGATGCCGTGGTGTAGATTTTAACCAAGATTAATTGTTATATAGTTCTACAGTGTAAATGAAATCTAGCTATATGTCCCCGGTGCCCAGAAAGGCCAGTGGTTATAGGGCGCGACGTTGCAACATACAAGCTGTGGGTTCGAATCCGTCTAATATACGTGTTTGTGAGATTTGTTTTCTTAGAGATTCGTGCTCGGCCATGTGTCTCGGATATGTGACAATAAGATAATATAAAAAAAGTGTTCATCAGTTAAATTAATCATAATGCACTATGAAACCTTTATAATAATGAGTTAACGAAACACGTTAAAAGTACACCAACTAGCTCAAGCATAAACTGTTTAAACCCCCCCCCCCTCCAGACACGTGTGTCTTAAAACGAAACATTTTTATTTTATATTGTGCCTTTATATTGTTGAATCGTTTTCCCGAGCCAGTGCCTTCTCACCTCCTGCTAAAACAAACGTGTGAAATATAGTGGAAACAATGACTTCAGCTTTGGATGATTTCACACAGTATATTTTGTTCTTGATTTTATCCCTCTTGAAATAATAATTGTATATATGTAAAGACTAAAGTCGTTTCAAAATATGCTAAAAGTGACATTAAAGTTGAAGTACCATTGCAGTTAAATAATATATTAAGGAGTGTATTGTTAAGCTCTAAGTCAATGGTATGTAACAGTTATTAATTAAGCATGGCGACACATGGTCGATAATGAAGTAGATATATTATATAATATTTACACGAAATAATATAAAATTATTGCATTGGTTCATTCAATCATTGCCACATTCACATTGTGAGCTCCGGTGGTCTAGCGGTTAAGCATCTATCACTTGGTGCTAGGGGTCACAGGTTCGATCCCAACAACAGGTCGAAACACCCGTTACATCGTCACGATCGTGCGATTCGTGGGTGGCTGATTGATCTGATTCTCAGTGATCACGTTAAAATAAGTTGCACTGCCGTCTCCACTGAATTATTAAAAATAAAGTGGGACGTTAAAGACCACCTGTCCATGAGGACGTAAAACACTCTGGCAGTGACCACCCTCAGGGTATTTCGGCTCCATCTTTCCGTACTGTTCGGTGTTCCCCTGGCTGTCAGTGTGAGTGGTGGCGAAGGAGATTTCTCAATCACTCCAACATAGAATCAATAGAGCCATTAGACCTACTCCTGGAGGCTGTGCTGAATAAACACTTAAACTTCCATTTTATTTATTTATAAAACTGCTGCTTGTTATTTGATAGATCTAGAGTCTAGATTGGTTGGATAATGATAATAGAAAATTTCTGTTTTAATGGGAATAGATCTACGATGTTACAGACGTAGATTGTTCATTAATATTTACAGTCCATGTGAATTTTGTGTCTGAGTTAGTCTAGCTCAGGTCAAGATAGGCTGGCCATTAACTGATTATGGTACATCACCATTATTCATTTTATTGCTAATTAAACCTCACTTTTTTATTCAATTTTGGGATTTCACCATACCAATTTCCATATTAAATAAGACACCGATTACTCATCGTATAATTGTGAATAGTGCTGGTTTGATTGTGAATAACATCTGAAGCTTGAATACATGATTTACCCCGTTTTGTTTTCGTATATTTTTTAATTGAAGCCACATCAAAACTTGTGATAATCGATACAAAGAAGAACATCCAATCAGTTATTGCCTTAGTTGTCTTTTAAGATACCAAGATGAAACGCTGTGAATCAAAATGCTTGAACTCAAACACAAGCACATCCAATTATGCATATACTCATGATTATAGGCAATTCATTATTATGAATATTTTAATTATCATGTATGTTATGATTCTTTATTTCACTTATGAAAAATTATTTAATATAGAAAGTTACATAACTTACTTATTTGCTCGTATATCAACAGTGATCTATGTGGTAAATATATTATCATTTTATATATATATATATGTATATATATATATATTGGGCTTGTTCCATGTCGGTCTTGTACCGAAATGGTCTCATCCCAAAATTATCTGTATTTCAATGAATTATATGAATAATAGCCTACTTTAGATATACCTGATTAGATCTGTAACTAATGTGTTCCATTGGTAATTTGGTCAATCTGTTATGTTATTTATTTTATAATTATCAGCTTTAAGAACAAAAAACTAAACTAATGTTGCTATACTTTTGTATAATGAAGATTTATATTTCAGGTGAACTTATGTTTGTATAATGAAAAGATGTGTGTGTGCACGCATGTGCATTTACACATGTCACATGTGTGCTTCGCTTGTTATTCTTGTGTTAAATGATATAATATAATAAATCCTGTTTGAAATGTGTACATGATTATAGCTGTTCGGTTCTTTAATAAATGTGGTATGCAAATGAGTATTGTTTAAGATCAGTCCCTCTTCATTGGTCGAGACAATGTAAGAAGCATATAACTGGATTATCAGTTCTTCATTGGAATGTTGTTACTTTTACATTCCACTATAAAATTTGTTTTATAAATGAAAGTCTATCACCTACAGATATATGTTACTTGTTAGGTGACACCTATTTTAGTTAATAGGAAAATATAGGAATATTTTAGTTTTTCATCAGCTTCTGTTGCTTTCATTTCATAAACACACTAATTTGTCATATGATTTCTGATCAGGCAGCCTGTGATTATGTATAATGTAGTAGTTAAGCATGTGATTCCAAGTATATCACTTAACTTGGGTGTAAAATTACTATTTCACAAATCACACCATTACTTTTTAGAATAAACAAAGCATCATTAAAGCAATATTACAAATATTCCACTAGTGATTTTCTTGTTTCACCTGTAGTTTGTCTGGCTTTTGCCAGGTGAGAATCATGAGTTATGATAGATCCACTGATCCTTACCTGCAGATTTATAAATCATATATATCTGTAAGGTAAAACATATATAACATGTACATAATTTGTTTTGTTAGGAGAAGAAAAATTAATAACTATTTACTAGAAACATTTCACAATACCTTTTGGTTATGATTGTGAAATAGAACCTGTTACTGCTGAAATCACGATTTTATGGCTTTAATATTAAGATTTCTTGAATTCTAACTAAAAGTATCTGTAAATGTAAATAAACACTGAGAGTTTGGGGCGAAAACACCTATATGAATACTTTAGTAGTGAATTTTGTTTTCGAAAGCGTGGATTCTTAACAATAGAAATTGACACGGACAGCAATTCTGTATGCTCCCCTTTAACGTGTGGAAAGAAACTATACGAGGGATTTTGTATTACCAGTAAGGGAAATGTTATATTATTTTTCTAGATAGTTATACAGAATCATGGACAAGTATGCGCCAACAGTCTACAGAACCCTGAACGGTGTCTTCTCTGTTTATAAACCATTTGGCTTCACTATGAAGGAATCTTGCGTCTCGCTACAAGTTAAACTGGCTAAAGGTGGGTGAGAGTTAACTTTGTTGAGCTGTATCATTGTCTTTTTTTCCCAGACAGTTTATATTTATAAGCTACTATATTTCTATATTATTACTCCATGTTTTTGTACAATTTGAAATCTGTGGTTAGAATAAATCGAAAATAATAAAAAATGATCATGTTTCAGATCTTAGTTAAGTTATTATTATCTCATCTTTGCCGATCTCTGCAGATTATCTGCTTATTATGTACATTTATTGCAGAATTTTTTAGTCTTACAAATAAATTAGAAAAATCTATTTTTAGGGATCACATTTAATCCAAGTTTTAGTACATATATAACCACTAGAGTTAGACTTAGAGTGTTTGGTTTAATTTACCAGTAATTAATTGGGTGAACATTTAAAAATGAATATGCATTCACATTGTCTCTGAATCAATGTAATGATAATTATCAATTATGTGCCTATATGACATGCAGGTGGCAGTACAACTACAAGACTATTTAATTTCATAATACAAGATTGGTGATTAAATTGAATTGCATATTGAGATGAAGATGTGCATGCTCAAAAGCAGCATAAATGGAATCTTGTTCAAAGAAGATAATTCAGCTCAACAGTTGGTTGATTATTGAAGCGGTACATCAGCACTGTGTCAGATGTGGTCAGCTGCACAATCATTGAATCAAATGGCGTTTCGCTTGCAAGGTGGCAGCATCATACAGGACCTTCATGACCTAGCTGGTAGTGTGGCTGACCCCAGATCTCTACCATCCGGGTTCAGATCTGAGCCTGGGCATGTCACAAGGGTGTTTTGTATTTCTTTTTGCTCCATTACTTTTGGAGGTCAGCTGGCCTATTTAGCCTACCACAGGCACAAACGTGTCTGTAAAACATCAGACAGCATATGCTGATATAGTACAACATAATCATAATGTATTGTTGAAATTTTCTCAGAATGTTTTTTTTAGCCTTTTCTCGCCACTATCTTGGCTCACAATATTTGGGAAATATTCCTTCTCACAGGCTGACCACATTAAATGTCATTGCTGTTCAACTTCAGTGATTATTACAGTTAGACAATAATGACCTCCAGAAAATAATTATAAAAACTGATAACCCTCTCACCATTTTTAATCTTGATCCCTTTCTGACTATATTTCTCCCCAATAAGTTATATGAAAGGAGGTTTCTCAAGCCACAAATGTATATGGTAAATACACAGCATTAACAAATGAAACAAAATGGAGATGTGGAACACAGTGCACTCCCAACTGCACTTTAGAAACACCTTCAGTTGGGTATGTGTGTCGAGTGAAGTTCATTGACAGTATACAACTTTACAAGTGGAAATGTGTCATGATTTAGTAACCATCTGCTGTCTGTGCTTATGGATGGGTTATCAATTAGTTGGCTTAAATGGACAATGCCATGGCCAGTAGTTTTAACCAGCTAAGTGAGATATTCAAATAACTAGCTTAAAAAGCAAATGGATTATTTTTTTGGAGCACAGTTTTCACTCCCAATGTTTTGACTTATAAGTTATCGAGTGAGAAATATCACATCCCAAGCCATTAAGCTGGTAATTACATTAATCTGGTTCAGACATGAGTCATCAAATATTTCATAAATTCTTCCATGGCAAAATATCTGTATTTTACTCATTTTTAGGAATATAATTGGGATATAATAAGTAGTATGCAATGAGCAGGTCATTGTAGTGATTAAATGGTTTTTTTTATTAACCTTTGCATTTTTAAAGACGCTTCTCTCCATGCTGCTGTCCTATAAAAGATAGAAAGTCTCAATAGCTTGAGATGAAATTCCATCAGTTTTCTATAAGTTATTCAACAATTTTCCACATCTTTAAGAACCCTTTAGTTTATTGCCTGTGTGAGCTATTACTACTACTACTACTACTTGGGACACCTCCATGGTCTAAGTAGCGTGTTGACAACTCACCATGTTCATTGGTGGATCTAAGATGTTTAATTTTTGACTTCGCTTCATTACCTTTGGAGGTTGCTCGGCCCATTTAGCCTACCATGTGCACAAAAATGGTGGTAAAACATCAATATCTATATAAATTCATACAAATATATTCATAGTCTGGCCAGCTTTAAGACCACTTTAGTGAGGTTGAACCCTGTGAACTTTCCAGGATTAATTTTACTCACTACATTGGGTGGCTGCCTGTTTAATGGCGCTGCTGTCTACTGATTGGTAACAGGACTTAAACCACCCAGGGTCAACCTCTGGCAGTGACCACCCTGAGGGTATTTCGGCTCCATCTTTCCGTACTGCTCCCTGTGAGTGGTGGGGGAGGAGGTTTCTCAACCATTCCAACATAGAGGCTGTGCTGATTAAGCGACAGCCTGGGGATTCTCCCCGAATAACAAAACAAACCAAACTACAAATATTCCTACTACTACTGTCACTAATAATAATAATGTTGTTATTATCGTTGGTAATGTTTCAGTGCTGTATAACATTGTTGAATAATGCTTCATTTATTATTCCTTAAAAGAAAGCTATAAAGCTAATGTTAAGGTTAATTCGTTTTTGTTTTGATTACATGGTTTTCAGTTTATTCGTGGCTGTATTCACGCGAAATAAGTGTTTGATGCTATATGTTACAGAGTTGAATACAATGAAAACGCGTCCAGTACGAGAACGTGTGTTAATACATGAGGAGAATTTACACAGTGGTCTACCTATTACTACAACTGCCCCTGATCTGTCTGACCACCCTTTAGGTAAGGTAGTGTGTGTGTGTGTGTGTGTGTGTGTCATTTAACATGTATAATAAAAATTAATATATACAGAATGATTTAGCATGTTACTGAAAAAATGGCTTATAACAGTTAATAATATTAAAAGGATTTCTTTTCAGTTAGGCTTTCTTTGGTTAATTCATCCATATATCCATAATGTTGTTTATGATAACGTTCAACTTAATGTTTATTTCTCATCCTAACAGTACTTGGACCACGTTACATACACACAGATTTTGCATTAAATTATCTCCATGGCTTAGACAAAAATGCAACTGGGGTGGTAGGTGGGTACATTTTGTATGTTGGCTAGCAGCATAATTTGGTGTGTGTGTGCATGCATGCATATCTGTGTAGGGGGGTGGGGGCTGGACAGACAGAGAGAGAGAGAGAGAGACTGATAAAGTCATTGGATTTAACAGAAGTTTGATATAATAATAACCACCTGAATATGAAATAAAGTTTTAAATCACTGCACTAATCATTTAACTGAAACTGATACAGTGACCCTTGTCAATGTTTGTATGGATATATCAGTTCAGTTATGGTGTCAGTGGGTTACTTTATGATTGATAAAGTTGTTTTATATTTCTGAAGATTCTGAATTCATTTTGAAATGCATTCCTACATAATTATTGTAAAAAATGTCTGTCATATTTAGTTATGGCCATTGGTGAAGGACGTAGGTATCTGAAGGGCATAGCAAGATCTCGTTACATCAGAGTAAGTACAGCACAAGATAGTATGTTTATGTTTTGTATTTAGATAGAGATAGATATATAGTTATAATAATTAATATGTTAGAATTATTGAGAATGGTGATTTTCTAGGTCCTGACAACAGTGTATGAAAATATGTGAGAAAAGTATTTTAAAGCTGAACCATATGCTATATAATTCTGTAGAATGGCTAGTGCTAGTTAAAGGGTATATATATATATATATATATATATATATATATGCACACACACAGAGAGAGAGAGAGAGAGAGATAGGTGGTGTGTCAAAATATACTGTATTGACAGAGCCATAAGTGCTTTACAAAATTGTTAATCTTATTTTATTATACTTAATGCAATCCATAATTGTCAGTATTATACAAAATATACCCTTTTTATACACATCTCTAATTTCTCTTGTAGGATGTAAATATTGAAATTGTGATCATATGTTTCAAAGTTACTGTTTAACTAAACAAATACAACTAATGCCATCTATCAAACACTAATAGTATTCAACAGATGGCAGCAGTAGACTTTTAAGGTCTTTCCCTGTCTCATAATGTGAGGCTGGTTGAGGGAGTGAATATTAGGCACTTTCAATTTTTTTACAGTAAAAAAGCACACATTAGCGTTATACCTACTCCCACCAACTTACAGCATGTATGATTTTGAAAATTATGATAATTATGGTTGATCCATTATTAGTTATTAATAGGTGTATCATTATTAATATGATTAACCCATTAGTTGTTTTCCTTTTATATATGTTTCTTCATATAATCATTAATACTATTTATGTCTATTAGTAATGTTTCTTTTTCTACTTCTGCATGAGACATCTAAGAATTTCCCATCGAGATCCCATTATGTTAAATATGAATTTATTATTATTATTATTATTATTATTATTGAACAGAAACACAGTTTTAATTGGGTGTGAAATACTGGCTGTCAATACATGTCTTTATTTTGTTGTTATTTTATCATTTATTTACCACTTAATAATTTGTTTATCAGAGTTATAATAATAATAATTATGAACTTTTTCCATTGTATTTGTAGTGCTCAGTAAATGAAACAATTCGATAAACAGTGTATTAACATACTGTAATAATAATAATAATAATAGTGATAGCAATGTAAATATAATAAGATGCCTTTACAAGTGGCAGACATTCAAATGCATTATACAATGATACCTGAATAAGATGTGTCTAAAATCTGATTTAGAATTTGAACTATAGAGTGAGATATGAAATGGTATTCCTTCTTGTTAGATTTATTGGGATACTAAATGTATTCTGTATTCATGCAAATGCTATATATTTGTACATAAATATATGTTAAATGAAGCCTAAAATATTATGACGGTTCGTTAACTTATTTTTTATTGTACTTTTGGGGTGTTTTCTTCCATTCCAGGACAATTATTGAGGCAAAATGACAATAGTAATTAGATTTTACATTTCTTGATTTTTCTATAGATAGATGTAAATGCTTATTTCAGACATATCACGTAACGGGCCAGCTGGGTATTGCCACACAAGACTTTACACCAACTGGTCGTATTATACAGCAAATGACATATGGTATGTTATACTTTTTAATTCATATGAAGGAGGAGAAGAGTAATAATCGTTTTTGTTTATAAGTTTTATTCACATGCACACACACATGCACACACACATATGATATGGGATCAGATGTATTTGTTTTTGAAAGTATTTAAATCCTTTTTTCTTAAGTATTTGAGCTAGTTTTCCATAATGAAATGTATTTGAATTTAAATATCATCTGCTCTAGTAGAGAGACATTTCAGCATAAGTGGGAAATCTTTCACAGTGACAGATGTCATCTAATATATATATATATATATATATATATATATGATAGATAAAACATTCTTTAAACTTAGTCTACAATTTCTTGCTTCACAAAATAACACAAACACACACACACACACACACACACACAGTAAATTGCAACTACCAAAAGTATCTTGCCATCCTTAAACATTCAATATTTCATACTGTGCTATATTTTAGATATTGTGAACTGTACATTTTAATCACAGTTTCTTTATATTTCAAGTTATGTCATAATTTCTTGTATTTCAGACCATGTTACTCATGGTAAGATGGATAGAGTCATAGCAGCCATGCAAGCGAGCCATCAGAAATTCATGTTTGAGTAAGGATGATAAAAATGATGATTCTTTAAAACAAATTAACAAATATATGTTAATCAATATTTAAGGAGACTATTGAGCTGGTACATTATTCAGTGTAATGGCAAGCAATTATTTTTACAGGGCTACTGGTTTGTCTCGTGACAGCCAAGAAGCATACGAGATTGCTTCTCACGGCTTAATTCGTCCTGATATCAAACAGGCTGGACCTGTCGTTTTTGGTATGAAATGTATACATTTTGAACCACCTGAATTTATACTAGGTGAGTTTGCATGTTTATATATATATTTATGTATAATCCAACTGACTTCGTATGTTTTGAATCTTTCAGAATCTCACTCGCAGTCAAACACTCAATATGGATGCATACATGCCTCTGTATCTAAATGAGACCCAATCTCAATATGGTTACTATGTCACTATGTGTGTCTGTTTTGTTGTTGTTGTATAAACATGAGTCTCACTTCTGCAATGAAGTTATCTCAAGTTGAGGTTATTTATGCAGCTGTTGTATATTCATGATGAGAATCATAATCAGATGTTTCATATATGATCAGTATGATCCTAATTATAATAACATCAGACTTATTCTAATATTAGTGTTCCAATGGTGCAGTGGTTAGAGCACTGCACTGCCAACCTCCATCCAGATCATGGGTTTTAATCCGGCTCCTAGTTGTGTTGGTGGGAGTTTTTCCATAGGCAGTAGCCCTTCCACCATATGTATCAGATATGACCAGCACTAAGTCTAACTAAATAAACTCAACTCAACTGATCTTCTGATACATGATTAGTCTTCTATGAAAAAAGAAGAGAAATCGCTCTCAGGACCAAGATGATGTCTCTTTTTGTTTGTGATTTTTGTGATCTGTTTATTATGAGACAATGGAAGATTAATTGTATTTTATCCAGTATGGATAAAACCTACCTAACGTATGACTCCTGCTGGCTAATATTATGTCTGTCATGCTGAAGTCACCATGGGAGGAGCCTTACAAAAACATGTGCATCCATGAAAGATATGTATATATATATATATATATATATATATATATATCTATGGTTTGGTTTTGTTGTTCGGGGAGAATCCCCAGGCTGTCGCTTAATCAGCACAGCCTCTATGTTGGAGTGGTTGAGAAACCTCCTCCCCCACCACTCACAGGGGAGCAGTACGGAAAGATGGAGCTGAAATACCCTGAGGGTGGTCACCTTCAGAGTGTTTTACATCCTCAGGTTTTTTTTAACGTCCCCGTTTATTTTAAATAATTCAGTGGAGACGGCAGCGCTATTTAACGTGGTCAGCCACCCACGATGTAGTGAGCCGAGAAATTAATCTCTGGAAATGTTTCGACCTCTTGTGGAGATCGAACCTATGACCGTTGGCACCAAGTGCCGGGTGCTTAACCGCTAGGCCACCGGAGCTCACTAATATATATATATATATATATATACAGGCTGTTCATTTAGAGTAGGAGGAGACTGAACTAGAGGAGTAGGAGAACATATTTAGTGAGGCCTCAGGCCCAGCTTAAACCAAGGAGGTGTAATTTTGTTGGACCCAGAGTAGCCAGCACTGGAATGGAAGTAGCCGGGGAAATACCATGGGTGCCTGCTTATAATGACATGCCTGTATATATATATATATATATATATATATAGTGGTGAGAAATTGTGTCTATGTAAAAATCCTTGTTATTGGGTAAGACAGAAAAAATGTTGTGCAGAATTAGGATTTCAGGATAATTTTGGTTCGATGCCTTAGTTATCAGATTAAACTTTATCAGTATAGATAACATTTTAGGTGTGTAGATAGATAAATAAGTAGATAGATGTTCAAGTCATTTTCTTTTATGCGTCTATTTTTATTTGTTGATATCTGTTTCAGAAATTCATTCAGTCAATGAGGACTGTACTTATTTACGTCGTATTGTTCACCTTCTGGCTGCTGGGATGAAAACAGGTGCTGTTTGCACTCAAATTCGCCGCATAAGATATGGCAAATTTACGCTAGCCCATGCCCTGCTACAGAAACACTGGAAGTCGGAACATATACTAGACTGTATAGAAAACTGTCGCAGTTTGGTGGATTGGAACAATTTGTCAAGAGATCTGCAGAGTAATGAAGTAAACTTCATCAAGGACAAAGGAGACAATGAAACAGACTTAGAGAAAAAATAAAATATATTTCAGAATTTGTGTTTTTCATTTGCATCATTTAAACAAGAATTTGTCAGGCACTTAGTGTTCATTCATCGTCATTTGATATCTGTTGACCTACATTTGCTCAGCACTATTAGGTGTCATGATGGTCTGAGATTCTTGCTTTGACTGGGTTGAGAAGGGGCTTTCTCTCTGGTTGGGATATCATGGCTAACTATACAAAGACTGGTTATAGAATGTAATGAGGCCAAGCTCAGGTAATATATTTAAACTATTGGTATGTCAAGTAAAAGAACATGGCGAGATATACCTTGCTTTTAGGTGATTCCACCGAGGATGCTCTATATATACTTTCTCGCAGCTATGGCTCTGGACAGATAGAAACAGAGCCTTAGAATGCTCTATGGGGGCAGCCAAAGGCCTTTCATTTGTCATCGTCTGATACAGACATGATAGTGATGGACACCTTACTGACAGAGTTCTTTTTTTCTCCTCCTGACAAAACAAAACAGTCATAATTTAATGGTCTGAACTTGAATAGAGGCATGGGTTTGAAAATAAATAAGTGCGATGGTAATGGCCATGTTTATACTTGGGCATTCCATCCTTCTAGGTGGCAATACATTCCACTGCATATTGCTGCAGGGCTATTCATTGTCATTTCAAGACATGGTGAGCTTGTGAATGTCATGCAGTTTTGCTTGTAAATAAATTATTAAAGTGGTGGTTCAGACTTGAATGATTTCATGCATGGCCCAATTATCGCTGTTTGCAAACTGACAGAGTAATTAAAGTTGTAAAAGTTATTTAATGAAGTTCAGCTGAAACCACATCAAGTTATTACATAGAAAAATGTGCATGTGTAAATAATTTTAAGGAAATATGTTATTATGGTCCATCGAAGTAGTGCCAAAACATCGCTGACCTTCAAACTTCCAGGATAGAGATAATGATATCTTCTTTACAAATCCCCCAAAACAATCAGCTAAATACGGATGTTGCTGTTTTATCGCTACCTTTATGCTTATGGTAGGTTAAATAATCCAAACAATCTCCAGTGGTAATAAGGCTAAGTGAAAGATGAAACAACCTTCAGACATCACCTGCCTAGGGTTTGAACTGAAGTACTAGTGGGCTGTAGCCTACCGTGTCACCAAATACGTCATGGAGACTCTCCAATGAGTCAGCGAGCCATGCAGAGATCAATTGCTAAAGATGGAACACCAAAATACAAATTTGCATTCACATAGAACATGCTCTATTCTACAAGGAGTGGACAACTATCTCTGTTTTTAGTGTAGCTCCCCCGATTATTCACGAATGGTCCGAATAATGAAACGGACTATCATCTACGGAGATGAGTTGTGGTTCACAGACTGGAAGGTACAACGTATCGAAAGGTAAGGTAATCGATTTGAATGTAAATGTTAAATATAAGCAGTGATTTTCAAAGTTGGTGGCACAACCCATCTGGAAATGTGGAGGGTGTTTGGAGGCAAGAACGATGTATAAATATGCACTAAGGATAAACAGAAAACAAAATCCATAGCAATAATTTAAGACTGAAAAAGTGGTCCGTTTACAGCGGTGGTTAAGTTACAGAGGTGGTGGAAGGTTGGGGGTTTGACTATATTCTAATTATCCTATATATTATATAGACCTTACCTGACTATAGTCACGCCATACATGATAGATTTCGTTACTAAATTGGATTTTTATTTATATATCTTAAATCAGTCCAGCTATGATGTTGTTGTCAAGGCAACCAAAGACCACTGGTTGATATTTGGTGGTTTAATTAGCGGTATCGTACATGTAACTGAGTGAATATTGATGAAGAATCACATACATGTTTCTGTGATATACATTATATTCATGATTGTAACCATGATTACTTTACAAAGTAATCGTAATCGATTACATTCAGAATGAATATAATGGTAATCGTAATCGTAATAATAATCGATTACCTTCATCCTGTAATCGCCCCAACCCTGATATATATATATATATATATATATATATATGGCTGTTATATTATTCCGACACTACGTGAGCTTAATTTCGTATCTCATTTTTTTATAACAGTTGATATTTTTAACGCACATTTGCCACAATCATATTTTGAATTGAACTATTAGAATAATGTTATGTGAACATTATTTTAAGAATTGAGGCCTGGAATAACCTATGAAAACAATTATGATCTTATGTTATGTTGACTATAAATTGGTCCTTTCGTTAGCTTATGCATTCAGATGATTGGGTGCCATGTTGATAATTACATATCCAAATATCATACCAATGTAACAAGTATTATATTGGTAACTCTCATATATGTTCTTGTTTTGGTTGTTTCCGTCTTTTTAATGAAACATTAGATGATGGTATATTTTCTGTTCAAGACCGAAGCTAGTAGCGTGATTAGGCACAGATGTTTAGGGGGGAAGGTTCGACTCATGGCTTAATTAAGTTTTAATGGTATTTCATCTTTCAGCATTTTATCCAATTACCATCGGAGTGTGCACAAAATAAAGCTATTGAAATGAACAAACAAATATTTAAAAAAATTACAAAAGTAAATCTTATTAGCGAAATATGACAATAAATAGTAATTTCTTGACGTATGACAACAGAAGGCAAAGGTCATGTTTACATGTGTAGTAGAGATTCGTATTAATACAAATTGATGCATTTTTTCCGATATTTACGCCCCGCGTAACATATATAGTTTGAGTGTAGTAATAACTACGGGGCTTGGAAATCACGAATATAGCTGAAAAAGTTATTGTGGCAATTTCATATTTTATTTGCAACTATAATTACTGCATGATGGATGACATTAGGAAGTTTTGACGATCCGAGAAGGTTTTTTATTAAAAAAAAGAAGGAATACATAATGCTTCGTAGTGATTAGAAATATGCCCCCCCCCCCTCCTACCATACAGATTAGACTACAAACAGCTAAATCTCAATATGATCGATCACGATGGGTTGTTCAAGAAGTTGTTCTAATCGTCTGTTCTACATCAAATGAAAATAAGTCTTGTTATGGTTTGCTTGTAATGGAGCATCCACGTTTTTAAAAACGAAAATAAAGACAAATCTGACAAAACTGATTGCACTTACCATGAAATGGGAAATTAATTTTATTGTACATGTTAAAAAAACCTCAGCTATTTCGATCTCCTTAAATACAATTAAGCCTATAAATATAATCTATAACATAAGACTTATACCTGCTGTAGCACATAACTAACTACTGTTAATTAATTCGAAGGGTTTGAAACAATGGAGAACATCATACCTTTATGACCTGACTAATGAAAGTCGAGTTCTATACTGAAGATGTTCAAACATTGAAAGCATGGATGTTCATAAATACAAAACTTATTTATATGGTTACTATTGAGTTCTGTTTCATTGATAAAATATGTTTAATTTCAGTACAATGAGGACTCAATTTTATTCAACGTCCATTGGATATGTTTACAAATTGTTTATTTTAAAGGTTCTGTGGTTTTATTGATACCACTTCGTTTGCAAAATATGGACTTGAGAAAAATAGTTTTGTTTGTGATACGTTATGATTTTTGAGTAACTCTGTCTATTTAGTGAATTAGGGAATGGCCACTTGGCACTGGATGGTCACATCTGGGACAAGGAGGCGACTTCCTAGGGAAATATCCCACAAAGACAGTATTGCTATTGTTTAGAGAAATATAATAATAATAGTAATAATAATAATAATGTATATTTAATAAATCACCCTTACTAGCAGGAGCCATTCAAAGGTGCTGTAAAAATAATATGTAATATAAAAAATACCCCAAATAATATGTCTGTAAAAAACCCTATAAGAGATTTAAAAGATAATTATTATTTATCTGTGAAAGCGACCTTGAACAGGTGTGTTTTTAGAACGGACTTAAAATTGCCAAGAGACGACGCAATGATTGTTTAACATCTGTTATAATATAGTTTGTAAATACATGTATGAAGACACCTGCATCCTAAATACAGACATTAAAAAAGTATTCCCACCTTTTCTCATCATTTCTAATACCATAATTAATAACATCCATAAAGAGGAAGCCGTTCAAAAATGTCTATACAAAGAATTGTATTACATGTAGAAGGATATAATACTCGACATAATATTATTTCCATTATTAAAATCACAATTAGAAAGCAGATTGGTAAAAGGCGAATAACAATCTGCTATTGAGGCAGATCGTGCCTTTAATTTAATAGATCACCTTCCAGTTACACAGACATAATCATAATATTGTTAATGGATTGCATGTTTCTTTAATACTAAGCTCTCATTAATTTGCCTCATCTTTCCTCATGGACTATCAGGCTTATCTCCATATCAACAGAAAATTAGCGCACAGTATCCTGTATGATCTTAGAAATAGAAATGTCGAATTTCTTAGATGACCTGGATCCAGGATTCGACTTGTTCCCTAGATTTGCAATGGAGCAAATCCGTTTATTTGTTAATGCACTCACGTTTTACATCAAATAAAACGAAGGAGATAAAGATCTAATATCCGATGTAAATACTAAGGAACAGATATGAGACTGATAATGGAGATGTCTATAGACGAGTTAGAGACTTTAAAGTTCTTTGTGTCTTTAGATAAAGTTAATCATTGTACGACTCTGTCATCTTGTACTCGCAACTTTCTCCTATCGTGTACTGTCAGATCTAGAAATATTTGTAAACAAATCTTTGTACGGTGACGGGTCAATCGGTAACTAATTTATCATCTTTCGTCATATAATTATTAATGAGAGAGTAATTTTGTAGTATTATAGAGAATTATTTCATGTTAATTTTATTGTTATTATTCAGCTAACAAATGCAGCTTATTTCTTTGGATTGTTATTCATGTTGTTGTTGTTGTTGTGGATGATATTGTTGTTGTTGTTGTTATTGCTGTTGCTGATGCTGGTGTCCGTCTGAAACCTCTGCACACACCGACGGGTTCTTTTTGTTAGAACCGATGAAACACTGGATCACATCATGACAAATATTAATTTTATCATCTGGGTTATTCATAATCGGACTTACTGAGACATGCTTGTGTGCATCTGTCTGTCTGTCTGTCTGTCTGTCTGTCTGTGTTGGTTTGTCCGTCTGTCTGTTTATCTGTTTGTCTGGTAATCTATTTGTCTGCCTATCCTATCTGTCCATATATATCTGTCTTAGCCTTTCTCTCGTTGCCTGTCAATCCATACTTTTTTTGCTGACGTTTAATTCAATTAGTAAAATCGACTGAACAGCCGTAATAGTTGACAGGTTAATGACGCTACTCTAGAATGTTTATTTTATTCAATCGGGACATCTGCTGCAGAAACGAAACGTGGCAATTCCTGAATCTGACAAAATGACGCTTATTATGTGGAAATATTTAGCATCAGGATGTAAATAGATCCCGACGGAGAAGCTTGTAATAAACGAATTTGGTTTATTGACAAGATGTTTAATTGGGTCAATTTTAGTCCCGCAGCTCGTAGGCAGACAAACTGTGTCATTCAATAAGTGACGGCGGGCTTTCGAGGAAAATAAAATACGAACGATCTTATTTAATAACGTGTTGCAGACATCAGGTTTCTCCCGTCGAGGTTTAGAAAAACCTCAGTATGTGGAGCTTGTTGAGGGCCTTTCCAAATGAAACAAACGAAGGTGAGCCCTTGCTTTGAAGGACTGAATCTGAATTTTAAATAATATCAGATATATCATTCCCGAAGAACGTATTGCTTCTAGCAGCCATGAGACATATCTTGGGATAGAGGTTCCAGGCCCAAACATGTCAACAACTTATAATTAACATAGCAGTGAATGGGATTTATCTGTCTAACACTTTGTCTTTCATTTGCACAATTGGTATTTGTTTGTCATATCTTCTGGTTATCTAGATGAACAAAATATATATAAGAACTAGAGCTTGTAATAAAACATATTCATGACAAGTTTTAAAACGCCATTTACCAATTTTAGAGATAAAATGGTAAATCTCCTTTGTACAGTTAGATTTTTCCATTTAGCCAGGTACACGTACCCGATGTATGATCACATGACAGTTTTAAGATCAGTATGTAGATGAGCGAAAGTTTATTCACAGTTCGCTTATGTAAGCCAACCGAAACAGGAAATTGTGTAATACTGTAAACATAATATACACGTTAGTAACTAAGACTAGAGATGGGTTTCCGTGTAATATTAAAAAACACAATTCATCTTCCAGTTTATAAATAAGGTTATCTTTTGTACAATGAAAACAAATTGAAGGCTTGAGGTCAAACTAGGTCATTGTGAAGATGTGCATTCTCGTGAGTGATGCGTAAGTAGATAGTCACGTTATACGTCATGTTTCACATTGTACATTATATAATAGAACAACATCGCGGGATATTCACAAATATATCGTTTGAGTCAGGAATCTGACAACTTCCTTCTAGTTCTCCAAAATTAGAATTTACGAAAGTCCAACATCAGACAGAATTTACAAGGACAAACATTTTAAATATAACGATACAATAGAACGGTAGCTCCAAACACTGATCTAAGTCTCTCTAAAAATGTCCTTAGTCAGAAAATATTTATTATAGACAATTATCTAAAAATAGTTGAATAAAGTATAATTATTTAGTTAGACTTTGTTTCTTTTTTAAATATCTTACATCACTTATGTCAATTATAGTCACGCTGTTTGGGAGACGAATTAAGACTATCATTGGTTTGATGATGATTATTATTATTATTATTATTATTATTATTATTATTTTATAATAGGGTCTGTTTCGTACATAATTGACAGATTTTATTACCGGATCATAGGATCCTCAAATGGTGACAAAATGAGAACATTAATGAGTGAGTGAGTTTCGGCGATGTTCACACCTGATAGATATGACCATGGGACGACATCTTAGGAAAATTAGGTAATCAGACATAAACCTCTTTATGGTGAATGAAACATCCCAGTGATTCCACAAATATAAGTAATACATAATTCGATCTGACAGCTTGGAGTTTTGCAACTCTGTTCGCTATCAGTGGCACCACGAGAGTATCCTAATTGACCTATTTTGGGGCAGGTCCTAGATAGGTCTATATAGTGACTGAGTAAGTAGGCCATTTAGTGTGTGTGTGGCTAGAAGTATGGGTTGGAGTATACACGAGTAGGTTGGTGGTTAAGGCTTAACAACACATCGGCACCAAAAGGTCATTTAGTGTCCTCACCCGTTATTGGCCAATTTTTGAATAAAGAGAAATCAGGTGACCAATTCTAAATTCTGAACCATAATTTAGTATTATGTTTGTAGGAAGATCTTTATGAGACAAAGATATATGTTATAGGTGTCATCATTATTGATTTGATATTGATCATTATCACTTCTATAGACAGGACATCAAAATTTTCTAAATATTAAAACTATTGTTAATGCTGCATCTTTTAATTAAAAAAAAAAAAAACTTGTGTCAGTACCGACGTTTTAACAAAAAAGCCAGTAGTTAACCGTTGACCTCCTATATCCAGAGTAACTTGATCATGGAAAGTTTTTATCATCAAAATATCATTTGTGTCTAAAAATAAAATAAAATGATTTAGAAATATTAAATGTATTAAATAAAGACTCCTATCACATATTATCTTTATTATACCTTCTTTATCGTTTTATATGACAATTTTCAACTAATTAGATAATAAATTATGAAGAAAAAGTACTACCTTTATTAGGAAGAATTATTGGGAAATGAACGAACGATTGAGTGAGTGTGTGAATGGGTGAGTCAGTGAGTGTGTGAGTGGGTGGATCAATCAGCGATTGGGTCAGTCAGTCAGTCAGTCAGTCAGTCAGTCAGTCAGTCAGCTATCAATCTTTTGTCTTATTTAACTCAATACATTATGATACTATAATTATTAATTATTATATATCATAATGAGTGTTTGATTAGAATGACAGAAGTGTTGTCATGACGACGTGACGACTAAACTCATGTATATTATTGATGGATTTGTAAATGTTGTGTAAGTAGCGAATATTTAATTTATTCATAATTACAGACATTGTCATGCAAAACTATTCAGCATGGAGCCAGAGAAATAATTGTGTGATTGATAATAAAGACTACTTTGCGTGATGAATATATTTCGTTAATATAACGGAATATCAATAGGATTATTATAAGTCTTACATTGACATTTTTTAGAGAGAAACGTTCTGTTATATGCCCCTACAACAAACATCCCTTACCTTGATTATTTTTGTATTAAGACAACCTGTTAAATATCTCAATATTTCTCCAATACTACATATTGTGTTATTATATCTATCTATCTATCTATCTATTTATCTATCTATCTATCTATCTACTTATCTATCTATCTATCTATCTATCTATCTACCTACCTACCTACCTATCAATCCATCCATCCATCCATCCATCCATCCATCCATCCATCCGTCTCTCTCTCTCTCTCTCTCTCTCTCTCTCTCTCTCTCTCTGTATATGTGTTTGTGTAGGTATGTGTATGGGGGGGGGGGAGGTTGCATGTGTTCGTATTTATGTATTCGTATGCATGATTGATCCATGGGAAGCCAAAGTCGAGTAAAAGATAAAAAAAATAGCTAATGTCATTATTTAAGCTACATTTAATTTTACCAAAAATAGGATCAAGTTTCTTATTGGGATATGTAATTATGAATTATATGGTTGTATATGGCCAAACTGACAGCGTGGTTGCCCATAGACCTGTAATACTTGAGTTTAAATCTCACCTCGGCTGAATATGAAGTATGTTTCATCTTCTATTTCGCTTCATTAACCTTTGAAGCCTATCGTATGATATAATTGACCTTAATATAGTAACACGGAACCATCTTCCTGAACAGGATTATGATATTATAACGGATCGAGGATTAGACTTATTAGACTTGGACACAGAAAGACGAATGATCGTCTTCTGGACATTCTAATGTTAGGTAGCAAGAAAAGGGGGCTCGTATAGCTGATTTTAGCAAGTCTGGATCAAAGATTTCACTTGTTTACCGGATGAGTGTAGCAGCCATTCCGTTTATTTGTTGATGCACACATGTTTTACATCAAATAAAACGAAGGAGATAATGATCTAATATCCGATGTAGATACCAAAGAACATGTTTGAGTCTGATAATGGAGATGTCTGGAGACTAATTAGAGACTTTAATTTAAAGTTCTTTGTGTCTTTAGATAAAGCTAATCAGACTCTGGCATTTTGTACTTCAACTTTCTCCTATCGTGTACTGTCAGATCTAGAAATATATATTTTTTAAATCTTTGTACGATGACGGGTCAGTCAGCGACTAATTTATCATCTTTTGTCATATAATAATTAATGAGAGAGAATTTTTGTCGAATTATAAAGAATTATTTCATGTTATTTGTCTTGTTATTACTCAGCTAAAATGGAGCTTATTTTTCGGGTTGTTATTCATGTTTTGTTATTGTGGTTGTTATTGCTGTTGTTGCTTTTTTTTGTGTGTCTGTGGGGGGGGGTTGTTGTTGTTGTTGTTCATCTGTTAAGTGTCAGTGTGTTGGAAATGTTGATGGGATACTAGGTGTGTGATTTATCCGGAAAATTTTTTATTTTTATCTATCTGTCTGTTTTATCTGTCTGTCTGTCTGTTGTTCGTTGGTCTCGCAATCTATTTGTCTAGCTATCTTCCTATGTCTATGTGTATATTTCTCGTCTTTCCGTTTCCTCCATACATTTGTTTTCAAATACGTTGAAGTTTAATTTAAATAAATGCAGTAGCTGTAACAGCTGTAAAGGTTTTCTCCGCCGAATGTGCCATCTATTGTAAATTCAACATTTATTTAGAATTAGTCTTCGTGGTGAAGCAGTACCTCACAGACCATATAACTCTCCCTCGTTTGAGGTTGCCAGCCGTGTTAAATAACTGCCATTTTGGTCATTATTAAATTATATATTATGGCTTTTAATTTTACAGTTAATAATGATTTTTACAATGTAATATAACAATACTGACTGGGGAATGACTGTTTTAGAGTAATAAGGCATGCTCCCAGGAAGATCCGGAGCGTACGTGGAGCACATGGCGAAGCGGAATAGGGTTATTAGTTAGAATCAATCCGTCTGTAGGTCTATAGTATCTGCTTAGACATTAAAACTGGCGACGAGGATGTCTAAACCACGCGTGGAAGAACACGAAAAAGTCGGAGAAGACACATTAGTTCATAAATCGTATTAGAATGCGATAGAAGTTCGACGAAAGAACGAACTTCACATAGACAAAGAGAACCTCGATAACGTCGCTCGTCACAAACGTGTGAAGTGAAGATCAACAAAAATGGTAAGTACAATAACACTGTCACTACCCGAAGTTTGAACTGACATTTTCGCTAAACAAAAGAAAGAAAAAATGGCAACAGCGTTACCCCAGTTTCTATCGTTTGACATTACGGGGCCAGGAATTGGACTATGATGGGAGAAGTGATTATTACACTTCAAACGACTACTGATTATCAGCAAAATAACGGAACCAATCGAAAAGCGAGCGTGGCTTTTACGTTTTGTAGATGAGTCAGTCAATGCTATCTTTGACACAATACCTGGCAATGGCACGGATTCAAAGTTTGACTAGGAAGTATACTAACTCAACAACTATTTTAAGCCACAGTTCAACAGAGAATATGAAGTTTTCAAGTTTCACCAGTGTGAACAGAGAGCAGGTGGGTTCATTGACAGTTATTTCACTAGACTGCGGGAACTGGCAGCATCGTGTCAGTTTCATGATGTCAGTAGAGAGATAAAGACACAGATCGTCACCAAGGGAAATTTCCAGAAACTGAGAATAAGAGTATCGAGTGAGGAAATGACACTGGAACACTCCTCGGTGTCGGGAGATCACTTGAACTGTCTAAGCGACAAGCTGAAGAAATAGAAAAAAACAGTGTCAGTCGATACCTCGATCAGTATGATCCAAAGGAGACATACAAGAAAGCGGATGGAAAGACCAAAAAATGTGAACAATGTTATAGGTGTGGTGGGGAATTTCCACATCAAGAGTTGCCCAGCCAAAAGAAAAACATGTCATAAATGTGGCAAGATAGGCCATTTTGCAAAGTTTTGCAATTCCACTAAACTACCCCACAAGTCTAATGGTGTCGGAACACAACAAAAGAGAGGTCCAGACACTCCACAACTGAAAGAAACAAGGGAAAGTGGTCATACATGTAGACAACACACAGCCAATAAGTGAAGAGAACCATTACTTATGGTCAATGTACCGGAATTAGATGGAAGTAAACAGTGTCAACAAACCATTAGTGAATGTAATGATTAATAACTCAGCTGTCAAAGTACTCGTTGACACGGGGTCATCTAAAAACCTGCTAGATGAAGAAACATTCAAAAGTCTAAAGAAACGCCAAATGCTAACCAAGGAGCATAACCCGGTTATCCCAAATGCAGGGAGATCAATGAACATTCGACGAAACTTCTGTGCAGAGATCAGAGGAAACAATGCCACAGTTAGCAGCACAGTATATGTGACATGTGATGGGAAAGGCAATCTCCTAAGGGGATCAATATATGAGAAGAAAACTAATCGTTACTCAAAACTGTGCAGAGTACAGAGAGATACCTCTTTGAAGGCACAGGCATATTAAAAGATGTCCAAGTCAAGCTACACATTGATGAAATGATTCAATCTGTACAGAATTGACATAAAAAATACCATATCATACCAGAGAGTAGATTCAAGAAGAGCTAGAGAAGCTGAAATAATTCAACATCATAGAGGAACTGATAATATATATATATATATATATATATATATATATGTGTGTGTGTGTGTGTGTGTGTGTGTGTGTGTGTGTGTGTGTGTGTGTTGTCTGTCTTTCTGTTTTGCTATATATCTAACGATCCCTGATATACTATCATTATTCTCTAGCTTATATCGGTATATTTGTACGAGCATACATTATATTCCGTTTGTTACATTCTATTTATTTTGAGTGTGAATCCTGTATAACTACTAACTGAAAATGTGTTTATTTTACAATAAATTAAAAATAATAATATTTAAATTTACTAAAGTATCTGAACTAGTTATAGGTATTCCAATATACCATATGTCAATAAACAACAATAATTGCTTTCCAGAAATTCCACTATAATAAACTATACTACTAAAATGTTATTGTTTTGTAATGATATTTACGGAGTCTATAGCGTGACATAGTTTCCTTTGTGGCTACAATGTACTTTAATATATCGAATTGCTGAGTCACATAGAGGCCTCCGTGTCAGTTAGTGTGTGGTAATAAATGTCATTGTAATAAATATAATTATCTGTTTCTGACATGAAGGTTTTATAAAGAATTATACTCGACATAAAGAAGAGATGAGATACATGTATACAACTAGAAGATAATTTGATAACCTTGTTCTTGTAAAATAATCTCAATTTTATTTGGCAATAAACCTGAGTGAATGTTCCCGACATAATCTTGTAGACTTTAGTCAAATATTCTTGAGGGTAATCGGTTGTAAATCTGGGAAGAGATAAAGATGGTGATTTTTGTCGTTTAGTTATTTGTTTTCGTTGCTAAATGTATTTTTTTGTCGTTTGAAGTATTTCTCATCACGACAACATCTAGAGATTTTGTTTGTAGCAATTTGAGGTTTACAAAAAAAACTATTATTTTATATTGTTATGCGTATTAATCGGCGAGAAAAGTTTTATATCATATTTCATAACTCACTTGATGTTGTGTGACTAAAACCATATTTTCTTACAAACAAACGGAAGCATTCCGAGCTGAATTGGGGACCACTGTCACTGATCACTTGTTTTGGAATTCCATGACGTGCAAACATGGATTTAACATGTGTAATTACAGTGTCTGATGTGTTTGTGAACAATGTAATTTCTGGGTATTTTGAGTAGTAATATATTGCTAATAACTATGTCTTGTTTCCTAGCTGGAATAGATCCATACCAATCTTCTCCCATGGTTTTGTCTGGTCATGTTGTATGATCGGCTCCTTCTGCTGGGACCCCTGATGTCGCTGACATGGAGTACAGGACATGATCATGTTTCATATATCATTGTTCATGTTTGGCTAATACATGACCTCACAGGCGGTACGTCTTGTCTTCTCTATACCCACATATCCATCATGCAAACCACTTAGCATGAATGATTGCATAGAGGAGGGTACTATTATCCTCTGGCCCTTCAGGAGTACACTATTTTCTAAAGATATTTCTTCACTAAAACTGTAGTATGGGCCAGACCATCCATCTAGAACATGTTTCAGCACTTGTGAAAGTTTATAGTCTGTTTTAGTTTCACGAGATATTTCCTCCCACTTCTGTTCGCTGACTGGAAGTGAGTTGACAATCATGTCTACGTGTACTTTTACATCTACTTCAGTCGAACTCCCACGATTCGGGTTTGATGCACGGGACAATAGATCAGCCCATACCAAATATTTGCCAGGCGTGAATATCAGTTCAAATGTGTATGGCTGAAGTTTTAGTAGTAATCTTTGGATCCTGGGTGGACAGTCTGGTAAGTTACGTCTTGCAATACTGATGAGTGGCTTGTGGTCTGTCTCTAGTATTATTTATTTGCCATAAATATACTGGTGAAATGTTTTCACATCCAAATGCAATTCCAAGGGTTTCTTTTTCTATTTGTGCATAACGCGTTTCTGCACTTGTTAGTGTGCGCGATGCAAATGAAACTGGGTGCCAGCGAGAATCATGTTCTTGTAGGAGGACAGCTCCAATGCCGTCTTTGGACGCATCTGAAGATATCATTGTCGATAACGATGGATCGTAAAATTTAAGAACTGGCTCAGACACGATCACTTGTTTAACATAATTCCACTCAGCTTCATGTGTAAATGTCCACCGAAATTCCACATCTGTTTCTAGTAAATGACGTATGTTTGCTGTTTCAGCTGACAAGTTAGGGATAAACCTGCCTAGATCCTTTATCAAACCAAGGCGTGTTTGGAGTTCATCAATATATTTTGGTGCTGGCATAGCCCTGATATCTGCTACCTTGTCATTATCTGGTTGTATTCCCTCAGCTGTCAGCTTGTCTCCAAGAAAGCTGATGCTTTGTACTTGAAATTGGCATTTGTTTCTGTTTAGTTTCAGTCCTGATTTTCGTATACGATCCAGGATGATTTTGACACGTTGATCATGTTGATCTTTGTTTCTGCCCCAGATAATTATGTCATCTATGAACACTTGCACGCCATCTATCCCTGCACACATTTGCGAGACTGTTTTATGGAATACCTCAGGACTTGAGCATATTCCAAACGGTAGTCGGTTGAAACAGTACCGTCCAAATGGTGTATTGAATGTACATAATCTGGCACTGGTAGATGAAAATGTTCACGTTTAATGTTCTTGTTTAGGTCACGTGGATCAATACACAATCTAAGTTGACCAGTTTTCTTCTCTACGATCACCAGTGAATTTACCCAATCTGTAGGCTCATCCACTTTAGACACAATGTTTAGTTTTTCAAGTTTGTTCAACTCTTTGTGCAGTCTATTGCGCAATGAGATTGGAACTTTTCGTGGCGCATGTACCACCGGAGATGCTTCCTCTTTAAGTTCAATTTGATATTTCACCTGTAGGCATCCGATGTCTTTGAACACATCATAATATTCCTGGACCACTTGTTTAATTTCCCGGACTGTTTATAGCATATATTCGTTTCACCAATCCTAGGCGAATACAGGTGTTTTTCCCCAAAAGTGCAATGTTATCTGTGTCTACGACTGCAAACATAACTTTATATGTCTTGTGTTTCAGTGTGAGGGTAAGCCTTTATTCCTCACACGGTATTGACTGGTTGTTATTTGACACTGTTCTTTATGATTCTTTTCTTTGCTCGTATGTTTTCTAGTCTTTCAATGGCAGTATATTCATTTGGGAGCCAGTGTCCAGTTTGTATGGGATGATAACATCTTCCATTTCAATTGGCGTAATCCAATCATCGTCATTTTCTGCTTCAATTGCATCGATCAAAAGTGGCATGTCATCACTCTCTGTGTTTAACGTTTCATTTGGCAGTGATATATCGTTGATGGCTCCGACAAATAACGTGTCTGTATATACTTCCTGTTCATCATGTTCATCAAGAGCATGGACCTTCTTGATCTTGTTTGTTTTGTGAGGGCTGTAGGTCTTGCAGACAGTTGCAAAGTGATTTTACAATGCGCTGGGCAGTTACGAGCTTCATGTACTTTCCCACAGCTATAACATTTGACTTGTGTCACGGTTCCACCACGCGCATCAACTTGAATCTGCCCTCGACCAAGATAGGTACCGTTTCTGTATGCAGGTCTACGCAGAGCACCTGCGCGGAATGTTGTATTCTTTTGATTAACGTGATCAACATGTTTATCTGATGTAGACTGGAGTAGTTTTAACTGTTTACTGATGAGCGGCTTGTGGTCTGTCTCTAGTATTATTTCTTTGCCATAAATATACTAGTGAAAGTTTTTCACATCCAAATGCAATTCCAAGGGTTTCTTTTTCTATTTGTGCATAACGCGTTTCTGCACTTGTTAGTGTGCGCGATGCAAATGAAACTGGGTGCCAGCGAGAATCATGTTCTTGTAGGAGGACAGCTCCAATGCCGTCTTTGGACGCACCTGAAGATATCATTGTCGATAACGATGGATCGTAAAATTTAAGAACTGGCTCAGACACGATCACTTGTTTAACATAATTCCACTCAGCTTCATGTGTAAATGTCCACCGAAATACCACATCTGTTTCTAGTAAATGAGGTATGTTTGCTGTTTCAGCTGACAAGTTAGGGATAAACCTGCCTAGATCCTTTATCAAACCAAGGCGTGTTTGGAGTTCATCAGTATATTTTGGTGCTGGCATAGCCCTGATATCTGCTACCTTGTCGTTATCTGGTTGTATTCCCTCAGCTGTCAGCTTGTCTCCAAGAAAGCTGATGCCTTGTACTTGAAATTGGCATTTGTTTCTGTTTAGTTTCAGTCCTGATTTTCGTATACGATCCAGGATGATTTTGACACGTTGATCATGTTGATCTTTGTTTCTGCCCCAGATAATTATGTCATCTATGAACACTTCCACGCCATCTATCCCTGCACACATTTGCGAGACTGTTTTATGGAATACCTCAGGACTTGAGCATATTCCAAACGGTAGTCGGTTGAAACAGTACCGTCCAAATGGTGTATTGAATGTACATAATCTGGCACTGTTGATAGATGAAAATGTTCACGTTTAATGTTCTTGTTTAGGTCACGTGGATCAATACACAATCTAAGTTGACCAGTTTTCTTCTCTACGATCACCAGTTAATTTACCCAATCTGTAGGCTCATCAACTTTAGACACAATGTTTAGTTTTTCAAGTTTGTTCAACTCTTTGTGCAGTCTATTGCGCAATGAGATTGGAACTTTTCGTGGCGCATGTACCACCGGAGATGCTTCCTCTTTAAGTTCAATTTGATATTTCACCTGTAGGCATCCGATGTCTTTGAACACATCATAATATTCCTGGACCACTTGTTTAACTCCTGGACTGTTTATAGCATATATTCGTTTCACCAATCCTAGGCGAATACAGGTGTTTTTCCCTAAAAGTGCAATGTTATCTGTGTCTACGACTGCAAACATAACTTTATATGTCTTGTGTTTCAGTGTGAGGGTAAGCCTTGTCATTCCTGCACACGGTATTGACTGGTTGTTATTTGACACTGTTCTTTATGATTCTTTTCTTTGCTCGTATGTTTTCTAGTCTTTCAATGGCAGTATATTCATTTGGGAGCCAGTGTCCAGTTTGTATGGGATGATAACATCTTCCATTTCAATTGGCGTAATCCAATCATCGTCATTTTCTGCTTCAACTGCATCGATCAAAAGTGGCATGTCATCACTCTCTGTGTTTAACGTTTCATTTGGCAGTGATATATCGTTGATGGCTCCGACAAATAACGTGTCTGTATATACTTCCTGTTCATCATGTTCATCAAGAGCATGGACCTTCTTGATCTTGTTTGTTTTGTGAGGGCTGTAGGTCTTGCAGACAGTTGCAAAGTGATTTAACTTCCCATATTTATGACATATTTTACAATGCGCTGGGCAGTTACGAGCTTCATGTACTTTCCCACAGCTATAACATTTGACTTGTGTCACGGTTCCACCACGCGCATCAACTTGAATCTGCCCTCGACCAAGATAGGTACCGTTTCTGTATGCAGGTCTACGCAGAGCACCTGCGCGGAATGTTGTATTCTTTTGATTAACGTGATCAACATGTTTATCTGATGTAGACTGGAGTAGTTTTAACTGTTTACTTGCCGTTTCTGCAGCTTTGCATATCTGAATAGCCTTGGGGAGGTCTAATTCAGCTTCACGGAGCAATCGTCCTGGACTGTTGGATCGTTAGTCCCGATAACTGTTTGATCACGAATTAAACTATCCCTCAATGTTTCAAAATGACAGTTCTTTGTCAAGTTTGTAATGTCTGTCAACCAACTGTCAAACAGTTCATCCGTTTTTTGCATTCTCATTCTAAACACAAATCTCTCATACGTTTCGTTTATCTTGGGCTTACAATACGCCTCAAATTTAGCCCGAACTGAATCATATTTATCCTTCTCTTCATCCGTAAAAGTGAAGGTATTGTAGATTTCCAGAGTCTCCTGTCCTGCCACAGTCAGAAAGATGGCAATGCGCTGTTTATCACTTTTAGAATCTGCCGCAATCGCCATCAGATACAGTTCAAATGCTTGTATAAAACGTCTCCAGCTTTCCCCAACATTCCCCGTACATTGTAAATGACTGGGGGAGCTTGATCTGATCCATATTTCGTGGGCTATGTTTTGTTTCTGGTACCATGTATTATTATATGAACAACATCTGGTTTTGCCGTATATCTCCAGCCGATTTTTATTAACTAAACTTCACCTACAATAACAATGTATCTGCGGTGACTTATGTGGCAATATATATAAAAGTAACTTTCCTATTATCAATACAGCTTCCATATTAAAGGATAACATCCTAATACTTCATCCAGGAATAGACATATCTTAATTTTGAAATAGATATCCCGATAGACCCTAATGGACATGATAAAGTCGCTTCAATAACCTGTCAGCTATTAAGGTTGTTCAGAATTTTTATATTAATTTAAAGGAGATAATAAGAAAAAGAGAAAGAGACAGACAGAGACAATCAGACAAACGGATAAACAGATAGCTAGGTGTTATAGATTTGTGTCCAACAAAGCTACCACTTAATCCACGGATGGACTGATCACACACACACACACACACACACACACACACACACACACACACACACACACACACACACACACACACACACACACACACACACACACACACACACACACACACACGCACATACACACACACACACACACATATATACACACACACACACACACCCCACCATCTAATAAGTGATTGCTCAAATATTACGAGCACTGTCACCCAAAAAACATTTGGAATAATGGGAGATATAGATTGCTCTTCTTCAAACGTTATTTATGCTTATCAATGCTACTTCTGTAATAAACAATATGTTGGCGAAACTAGTACATCTCTTCGCATAAGAGCTAATGGCCACAGATTTACAATGAAAGAAAACATCGACTTTCTTCTTTATATACACATTTAAAAGTGCACGCAGATAACTCTTCTCTGCCTGATTACAACCGTCCATCTCTCGGTGATTATATTTTAATACCGATTGAACAAATACACAGCTCAGGTTCTGATTGGCAGGACCGAATTAATAGACTAAAACGAGAAACTTTTTGGATTGATACCCTGGGATCATTAGAACCAACAGGGTTAAATAAAAAACGTTCGGAAGATATATTAGAATCAGCCGAAAAAGGTGACACTGTAGCTCTAATAATGCCTGTTTTCTAGAACAGGCAATATGGCTTCAAGAATAATAAATAAACATTTTAAGATACTTCAACCGAAGAGTTATTTAGAACACTATCAATATAGTATCATCACAGCTTACACTAAACATAAAAGCCTCTCGGGTTATTTAGTGTCAAGTAAGTTGAAATAAATACCTTAAAATAAATAGAATGTCTCCTGAAGCTCTGGAAAAGTTAATCACAAACACAACTTCAGTAAAGCGTCAATCGCCCGAAACACAAACATCTCAACCCACCGTTACTATGTTTGTAAAGCAATGAGATATCTATATATCAATTGTCAAATGGGAAGCTATGACTAATTCATTTGAAGTACATTTAGGTTTATTTTCTTATTATGTTGGGCACTTTCACACCTGTACAAACATATAAATTATATTCAATTATCGTTGGGATGTTTTCAAAACACCGGGTTACGTAAGTTCACAAATAGAACAAAGATATTAAAATAGCACCCATCCTTTGTTAAAAAGAACTAAAGGATTAAGTGCGTGGCTTCCTATTGAAAAATTGTGTATATAAACCTCGAGCAATATGGTAACGTTAGACGGGATACCTCCAGTCATCCCCCCAACGTCCAAGGAATGTGCTCCATGGTTAGAACCACCCATACAGGTAATCATACAGAACCCCATCCAGAAGAAAGTTGATCCAGAAGGCGCAGCAATAGAAGCAACAAAGAGAATTGCCTGCTTGAATGAAAGCCGAACATCAACCATCAACATCTACACCGACGCCAGTTCCCAAGATAACGGAACTACAGCCTGGGCCTGCTTCATCAAAGAAAAAGACGAAGAGCTAAGAGGCAGAATCCCAAACCACACCCCGATTACCTTAGCCGAGCTGCACGCAATCAAAGCAGCACTAATATGGATATCGAGACGGACTATCCACGAAAGAGTCATCATCCATTCGGACTCTATGGGAGCGCTAACCATCATCACCACAGCCAATTTCCACACCTACCCGGAAATCATCACAGAAATATACACCACGGCATCAGCCCTCAAGCAGCGGGGAATCCAAGTAATACTCCACTGGGTTCCTAGCCACATTAACCTTGAGGGCAACGACCGAGCCGATAAACTAGCTAACGAAGCCACGAGCCTAGACGTCATCGAATATGCCGAACATACCCCAGGCACATTCAACTATCTTGTTGACAGATTCATCTCCAATCGACTGGAATCGATCTACACAGACTACACATCGGCATCAAAGGATTGGTACCAGAAGACCACTGTAGTTGGCCATAATATCCTTAACAACAGATTGGTCGATACCCAGCTCAGAAGACTGCGTTTCTGGGTATACACAAGAAACTTCACCGGCCCGTCACCCGAAACACTATGCCGGCACTGTCAACAAGTGTACGATCCGGTACATTATCTGCTGAACTGCCCAGCCTACCCGAAGCACCGAAGATCACTTAAAGGTCATCTCCGCCCGGAAGACCACAAACTTCCAGACCGCCACCTAGCGGCGTTGCTCATAAGGAAATCAACATTTCTACCAGACATCATAACTCCACTTCTCCAGAAAGATCCCTACACATACCAAGGACAGATCAGACCGCCCCTATGGACTAGTGGATAAGAGCTTGGGCCCCCGTACCCATAATCCGTGCTGTTCGGGAGGCCGGAGGTTCCCGGCCGCGACATTATAGTAGGAGGAGGTTTTAGTCCAACCAGGCAACTGGTAAGGTTTTTTCTCCTCCGAAATTGACTTCTATACTAAACTGAGGTTCCACCATGCCAAACATTGCATAGTACGCCATTCATCACAACAACAGTAGCCAACACCAGGTGGCTGTGCCCAATAGGCGACAGCCAGGGGTTCCTACCCCAAACTTCAACAAGACAAGGTAACGTTAGACATTCTATGCAACCTGATGAAGACTTGAATAGGTCGAAACCGGTCGTTGCTATTGGGTTGAGTCGTGTTATATCGCTGCTATTAGTATTAATCTGAATTTATTCTGATTTATGCTTATATTATTCACACATTATTCATACTGTGTATTAATATTTTATTTCTCCATTTTAGGTTTAATCTTTCTTGGCCGTAGTGTTCGACACAAAGCCTGGTTTTGTTTTAATCATAGTTTTTTTTTTAATATTTAGATTATCCTCTTTTGGATTATTTTAGAAATTTTCTTTTTTCTTTTCATTTTTCTCTAATTTTACCGGTAATTAATTATACTTACAATTAAATATTTTTTTAAAAATCAGTTTGGAGTTAATTGTTGTTTGAATGAAAGTATAACACCTGTGCCAGCGCCTTAACTATCTTTATAACACACACACACACACACACATGATATGAGCAAGTGTTTTGTCAGACATTTCTAACACACAAACATATATATTTCTAGACCTGACAGTATACGATAAGAGAACGTTGAAGTACAAACTGACAGAGTCGTACACTGATTAGTGTTATCTAACGTCACAAAGAACTTTAAAGCGAAGTCTCCAATTCGTCTATAGACATCTTCTTTGTCATACTAACCTCTATGGGTTGGGGTGGGGGATGCTCTAGTACCCAAAATCTGGTTATGTTGTTTTCTTTAGTAATTCTCCCCCCCCCTGATGAATAACCAGATCCTAGATCCAGGACATAAGAAATATCACATTTCTATTGGTCAGATCCGAGTCTTGTTGTCAACAAGCTACAACCCGATCCCATAATTTCTTTAATCAACGGAGTCAAATACCTCATCAAATTGTTTAATTATCACAAACTGACTGACATCTGACAACTAAATCTCATAAACACTGTTGAGTGGAAGATTCTTCTAAATATTCCCTAGTTCTTTGATCTTTCACCACTCTCCTTCTCCCTCCCCCCATTATTACTGAATGTCTTCTCCGTTAGAGGCCGATACACGCCGAGAATCAGCAAATTCTAAATGATAATTATTAAAGATATTCGTTACGATTATAAAATAGAAAATATATGCGTCAAAATTGGGAAATTCGAAATATAATATTTATCATTGTGTGGATTCATATTATAAATAGCAAAATATATTTCCCTACAATAAATATAATCAGGTACAATGTAATCGATATCTTATTTATCTCGTCGAAAGGAGCAAAAAATCCTCTCAGTCATCAAATTAATAAATATTCATATATTACTTTCCCGACTTTCAACAACAGAGTTTTCCAACTAATTTCAACTATCTATTTTACATCCATGAGCCAACTGAAAATTAAGATTTATATCTCAAAGACTCTCGGAGAATCTCTGACCTATATTATAAAATATTTCAGTCAGAGAGGTATACAGGAAGAAAACTCACGGAGTGACAGTGCCTGGTCGTGTCTCATATCTGCTTCCGTAAGAAGTTTCTAAAATTAAAATTAAGAAATATTATTTATTATACACGGTAGTGAGTGAGTTAGTTACTGAGTGAATGTGTAGTAAATTAGTGAGTGATTGAATGTAGGAATGAGTGTGTCTGAGTACGTGAGTGAGTTAGTTAGTTGATGAGTGAGTGAAGTTTAATAGCATATTAACAAAATAATGTCATCTTGTGTCGCACCATTTTGATTGATTCTTATGACACGAAAGAACTTTGTGTGTGTGTGTGCGTTTTAGGGTACATATAAAGAGGCAACAGGCACAGAGTATCAACATATCTAAACATCCCTCGAGACCTACCTCCATAAATCTAAATACAAATACAACTATACATACATTAATCTAAAAACAAAATGTTCCATACCTCCACATATTAAAAAATGTATACGTATACCTAAGCATGTGTCTGGTCTACTCATCAGCCTGTGGGAATCAGCTAATTCGCTTTTCGTACGCGACAAATATGTCACGCCCACAGGAAAGCGGCTACATGCAGGCTACGTACAAAAAGCGGAAGCACGTAAAACACATACGATTTGATACCACAGCTCGCAGTAAACAACACGTGCGTGTGGTTCAATGGTGACTTGCTACATACATATCATAACTATTTTGGCACCACAGTTTACATTCAACAGTAATTTTCTGTGGTCCAAAAGAAACCTGTATATAAAACATTTCGACACCTCAGATGCTGATCTCAGCTTTATTCTGGGTTTGAATAACTAAATAAATCCTACCTATATGAACCATATATATCGATACACGTCCGACTAGTCTGGCGTCGAAGTTCTTCTCTAACCTAAGTGAAAAGTTAAACCTTTTATAGGCCCTCAGCGTGTTAACAAACATTACAGTTTGTTCACCACAAGAGAATGTACACTAACTCAGTATGGACTCACTGAAGTGATTTAACTAAAATAAAAACGAAGTAGCAATACTGCACAATGGATTATTACTGGACTAGAACGAAATATTGTCTCAAACCTGAGTAAATACTATGATTTACTCGAACCTAACAGCTAATCCTTATACGTTTCCGTTCATCACTAAGTGAACATTCATTCACGCCTAATTTAGCATCCCTAAGTATATGCAGTTAGGTATGGTGGGATCTAAATTAAAGCGCCTATCCACTTGATCTATTTTACCCATGGTCGAGAACAGCGGATTTCAGCAGATCTCCGATACTGCGAATGACACGTCGGGATTATAATAGCTATACATTTAACAAATTTCCTATATCAGTGTAACCTAATTACTCATAATAAGGGAAACAACTCTGTCCGCAGCTTAATACCCATGGAGATGTCTGTGTTTGTGTGTGTGTGTTTGCGTGTGTGTATTTGTGTATGTGTGTTTTGTGTATGTGTGTGTTTTATATGCGTATGTATGTGTTGTATCTATTTGTGTCATTGTGTATGTGTGTGTGTGTGTGTGTGTTCATGAGTGAATGAACCAATGAACCAATCATTCTATATCTCTGTCTAGTTATCCATATATGCATGTCTAGTATTAGTACGAGCATATCTATATTCCAGTGTGAGTGTATGTGCATCCAATCTATCAGTGTTTGTACATCCGTTTCAGTAAGTTAGTTTAACCGATATTGATGTGTTCATGATATTCGTTGTATTTAAACAAAAATATAAATTTCAATAGTAAAAGACTAATTAATGCTGCAACTTTTAATAAACAGAATAACTGGTGTCAGTTCTGTCGTTTTAACTAAAACCCATTAGTCCACCTTTAATATATTATATTTAGAATAATTTGATAATGGAGAGCTGTTAGCATTAAAGTATCGTTTGTGACTGAAGTGGCTTAGAAATATTATTAATAATAAATAAAGATTATTCTCACCAGCTAGCATCATTTATTACGTGACAGTTCTCTGTTAATTTGATAATAAATTATAGTACTTTGTTTATGGGGAGAAAATACCTACTTTATCAGGAAGATTTATTGGGACCTTGTTAACATTAAACAATAAGTGAGTGAGTGAGTTAGTGAGTGAGTATATGGGTGAGTGAGTGAATACGTGGGTGAGAAAGTGAATGAATGAATGAATAAATGAATGAATGAACGAATGAGATATCTAACCAGCCAGTCAGGATAACCAGAGATGTCGTGACCAGATCTAAGTCCATTATTGACAAATATTTACATGTTAATACTAAAGATGTTTAAGTTACGAATATTACATTTTTTCCCTAATAACAGACATTATCATACAACATTATATAACATGGAGTTCTAGAAATAATTGTGTCATTGATAATGAAGATTGATTTCCGTGATGTATTTATTCCGTTAATATAATTATAAATATCAATAAAATTATCACAACAATGATCATGTGTCACTCATCTTGAAAAAAAAGAGATAAACAGAACATCTTAATATTAGCTTTGAGTTATTCTATTAATTGATTCTATTATGTGTCTAGTATATATATATATATATATATATATATATATATGTGTGTGTGTGTGTGTGTGTATGTATTGCCTTACTCTATCTGTATTTTTGTTTGTTAATCTATCTGTGTGTCTGTCCAAACCTGTCTCTCTTTCTGTGTCTTTTTCTTGTTTCATTTCTCTCAATAAGTTTAAAGAAAAGGTTAATTGAAGAAATTAGTTGAACAACGTTGATAGTTGACAGGTTAATGAAGTGACTTTAGAAGATCAATTATATTGTCTCGGGACATCTGCTTCAACATTGAGATGTTATAATTCCTGGATCTGGCACAATGATGAATAATATCTGTAGCTTTCAGATTCAGGATATAATAGATCCCAATTTTTCCATTTGCTATAAACAAATTAGTTTTTTGTTTGTTTGTAAATGAGTCAGTTATAGTCAGCCAGTATGGAAAATAAATTATATCATTCGATAACTGACAATTGACTCTCTCACAAAACAAATCCTGAAAGGGAAAGAGACATCTCATTTATAATATGTAGTCGTCATCAGGATTCTACTGTCATCATATAGCAGGAACTTCTTGGAGTTTGTCAAAATTGATGATGGTCTTCCCGATGGAATAAGCGAATTTGAACCTTTCTTTTGAAAAACTGAATCTGAATTTAAATTAATATCAGATATATCCTTTACGGAGAATGTATTCTTGAAACATTCAAGGGAGATATTCTGTGATACGAGCTCCAGATAAAGACAATTGATCTATCTAAAACTGCTTCTCAATTTCACAATTCAATTACTGGTATATTTTATATTTCTGATAATATATTCTAGTTACCTAAGTTAGCACAACGTATATAAGACATAAGAGCTTTTAATAAAATATATTCGAGGATAACAAAATAAAGTTATGTATATATTTTAGAGATAACATGGCTAATACTTTTTTTATACATATAAAGTGATTTAGCCAGGTTCACGTCCCCGTTGACAGTTTTAAGGTCAGTATGTAAATGAGCGGGAGTTTATTTGCAGCTCACTTATGTGAGTAAGTCAACGCATGAACAGAAACAGTAATTAGTGTTGTAGTGTAAACATAATATAAACATTAATAATTAAGACTTGACATGTGTGTTGTGTAATGATTAAACAAATACATGTCATCTTCCAGTTTGAAAAAAAGTTCTCTTTTCTTTGGTACAACAAAGACTTGTTTCTTTGAACTGCGATAGCCATTTTAGGCATACTATTTTCCTAAGAAACAAACAATCTCTCGGGATATTCACAAACATATCCTGTAATTTAAGAACCTGTCAACTTCCTTTTAGTTCGCTCTAAATTATAATATACAAAACTCAAACATGAAACAGAATTTACAACAACAAAAAATTTAATGAAACAATACAATGTAATGGTAGCTCCATCACACTAATCTACGTCTCGCTGAAAATATTGTCAGTGTGATCATATTTATTCAGATAATAATCTAAAAATAGTTGACTAATGTCCAATCACTTACTGATTCTTTGTTTTGTTTCTTACTATGGTACAGCGAAATTATGTCAATTGTAGTCCCGCAGTTTGGGAAATGAATTAGGACTAAAATGATGAGGAATATTTTCCCGATTATTATTTGCTTTCTCTTTAAAATATAAATTATAGGAAATAATTAGACTGTCATAAATAAAATGTTATCAATAGTTCATCGAGTATCAGCTGAAGATGAATGAATGCTTAGTCCATTTCTTCATAAATATTATCATGACACCGTTGTGCGAGGCTATAAAATAACCTGGATCGTTGTTTGTTTTAATTGTTACACATTTCTATTTTGTTTTGGCTTCTTAGACTTGATATGGTTGTTGTTAATGTTAATTATATACTGGAAAGCGCATTGGATTGGTGAGGTTTGTTTAAGAAGGGGTTGAAATATATTATTTAACTTATAATAATAATAATAATAATAATAATAATTATTATTATTATTATTATTAGATAATTAAGTGAACATGTTTCATATATAATCGACAGATTTTGGTGCAGATTTTATTGTCACATGATAGGATCTATAAGTGGTGACAAAAGAACAACATTACTGAGTGAGTGAGTGATTGCGTGAGTGCGTCGGGGGGGGGGGGTGACTAAGTGAGTGACGGAGTGAGTGCTTCATTTAGGTTAAGTGATGATCATACCTGATAGATATGCGCAAGGATCGGTTCCCCAGAAAAATTCTTAGGAAAATTGGATATTCAGTCATAACACCACTTTATGGTGAATGAAACATCCCTGTAATTCCATAGACATAAGTAATACTGGAACAGCGTTTTTCGTTAAAAATGGCACCATAAGATTATCTTACTTAACCTATTTGCCATTTTATTATATTTATTATGAGTAGCTCCTAGAAAGACATGTACAGTGAGTAAGTAAGGTCTTAACAACATGTCAACACTGAAAAGTAATTTAGTGTGAGTGCATGGGTAGAGGTGGATGGATGGATGGATGGATCGATGGATGGATAGTGCTATTTGATGATCAACAGGCACAAATTAAGTTTTTCCATTCAATGTATTTGAATGTGTAAGGAGAAATAATTTACAAAGTGTGATAATAAAAGGTTAGAATCAAATTATTGATGACGAATAACAAATAATTATTATTATAAATTCTTCACTAGAAATAGTAAATATATATATATATATATATATATATATATATATATATATATATATATATATATATATATATATATATATATATAAATATGAATCGAGTGTGGGCAAGTGGTCATTTAGTTTGAGGTATGGCTTAAAGTATGGTTTGAAGTATGTATGAGTGGGTTGGTGTTTCAGTTTTAACAACACATCGTCACCAAAAAGTCATTTAGTGTCCTCACCCGTTATTGGCCAATTTTGGGATAATTCAGATGAACAATTGTTAATTTTGAACCATAATTTATTATTATTAGATATGTATAATGAGACAAAGGTATATGTTATAGGTGTCATAATTATTGATTATATATTGATCATTATAACTATTATAAAAAGGACATCAATATTTACGTATTGATTTAAATAAACATCGGAAAACTTTAGCAATGTAAAAAAAGTTAAAAAAAACAGAAGATCAGTATGAGTGATAAAAATGAATGGATGAGTTGTCATCATCATCATCATCATCATCATCATCTTGTCATTAATCTCATCGATCTAACCAATAATAGGTTTTTCAGATTGTCTTATGTTTTATAATCAACACGTATGTGTGTAGGGGTGTGTGCATATATATATATATATATATATATATGTGTGTGTGTGTGTGTGTGTGTGTGTGTGTGTGTGTGTCTGTGTGTGTTCATGTATCATTGAATGAGTGAATGAAAGAATGAACAAATCAATCAACCAATCATCCAATTAATCAAACAGACAATCACCTTATGACACTACCGACAGCTATTGTTCTATCGTTTTATCTGTATGTATGTCTTTCTATCTGCCTATCTCCCTGTCTGTCTGTTCGTCTCTATCTCTGTCAATTTGCTTTACCTATATCTTACGATCCCTAACCAATAGTCGTTATGTGTGAGCTTGTACGCGTGTATTTGCACGAGCATATATGTTTATCTAAGCAAGTGTATGCCTACGCAATCTGTCAGTTTTTACATCCGTTTCAACAAGTTAGTCTAACATATTAATTTATGACATCCGATACAATTACCAAGGATGTCTATTTCATTAGCCTTGTCCAACATTTAGGTGAAATTTTTAATTATTAAAAAGACTAATAATTGCTACATCTTTTAATAAAAAAACAAAACAACTTTTTTTTGTGACAGTTCTGACATTTTGACTAAAAGCCATTAGTGCACCTTTGACCTGCAGTATCCCGGAGTAAGTTGACAATTGAGAGTCATCGAAATATCGTTTGTGTCTAAAAATAAAATGATTTAGAAATATTAAATGTATTAAATAAATATTACTATCACATATTATCATTATTAGACATTCTTTCTCATATTACATGACAGTCTTCGGCTAATTAGAGAATAAATGATGACATTTTTTGTTGGTGGAAAAAAGGAGTGTCTTTATTAGGAAGATGTATTGGGAACTTATTTAACTTACACGATCAGTCACTAATTAAATCATCACATTCACCACCTTTTATCTCAAGATAATAATGTAATAGCCTTTTCAGTCGAGAGCTTTACTTGTCACATTCAGATAAACGTTTCTCCATTTCTACTGTGTCACAGTTTCTTAGTTCTTTAGACGAGTAATATAAGACATTGATCAATCTTAAACTTATTGTTGCCATAGAAACAGGTTTATAAAGTAGAATACTATATATTTAGTTGTGATTAAGCATTGCTAATATCTGTTGTTATAACCATCATTTACATTGTACCTGATAATAGATCTCGCAGATGAATATATTTTGCTATTCATTTTTCTCTTTGTTTTATTATGTAAATACACCACAATGATAAATATTATTTTGTTAATTTTCCAATTTTGACACAAAACCTCATAATTTTCTAATCATAACAAATATCTTTATTAGTTATCAATTACAATTCGCTGGTTCCCTGCTTAAACTGCGCTCAAGTCGACACGACATTCACCACTAGAAGATTGGAAGAGTTTAGTGAAATGTCAAACAACTAGCATTCATTTAGAAGAATCTTCAACTCAACAATGTTTATAAGATTTAGTTGTCAGATGTCAGTCAGTTTGTGGTAATTAAACACATTTATGAGGTATTTAGTTTCGTTGAGTAAAGAGATTATGGAAGCAAGTTGTAGGTCAGAGATTACCTGACTCAATCTGAGAGTTTGGGAATGTGGGATTCTTTGAAGAAGCCTGGATCAAAGATCTGACTTATTTCCTAGATAAGTTTAGGAAGAAATATGTTTACTTGTTAATGTACACAGGTTTTACATAAAGAGAAATTAGGATAATAATTATTTAATATAACATAACAAAATGTGGGTACTATAGCCCCCCCCCCCCCAATACTCAGATGTTAGCCTGATAATGGACATCTCTAATTAGATACATCACCTTTGTGTCTAGATAACAATAATGAGTGTACGACTGTGTTATCTTGTACTTCAACGTTATCATACCTTTATCAAACCTTTGTACGTGACGGGTCAGTCAGTGACTAATTTATCATCTTTTGTCATATAATAATTAATGAGAGAATAATTTCCGGGATTGATAAAGAATCATTTCATCTTATTTTTCTTGTTCTTATTCAGTTAAAGAATAAAACTGATTTCTCGGTTTGTTATTAATGTCGTTGTTGTTATTGGTGTTGTTATTGTTGTTGTTCCTTTGAAAATTGACTTCTGTCCCCGAATAAAGCTGTTTGGGTTTTAGAAATGTGTAACAAGATGATAATTCACATCAGAACAAATATTAATTTTATCGTGTGCATTATTTATTAGATAACATAAGATTTATTTTTAAGTATAAGATTTATTTCAGTAAGACGATTTCGGCCCATTTAGCCTACCATGTGCAGAAAAGTGGCCGTAAAACATCAATCATCATCATCATCATCATCATCATCATCATCATCATCATCAGTAAGACGATTTACCTCGAACGTTCTTTACATTGTCTGTCCATATCGTTATCTGTCTCTGTGTCTCCCTATCTGCTTCTTTGTCTGTGTATTTGTCTGTTAATGTGTTTGTCTCTCTCTCTCTCTCTCTATCCATCTCTGTCTGTCTCGAGATATTAAGATGAGCAACTTTAATACTTGACAGGTTAATAAAGCGACTTTAGAACGTTTATTATATTCTATCGGGATATCTGGTACAGCAAATATTATATCCCAATGGAACAACTTTCTATAAACAAATTTGGTTTATTGACAAGATGGGTAATTGTGTGAGTTGTTGGGATCCCATGCGGTATGGGAAATAAACTGTGTCATTTAATAAGTAACAAAGGGCTTTTAAGTTAAACCAAATCTGAAATGGAAAAACGCCTTATTTAAGACATGTAACCAGACACCTGTTTTCTCTCGTCTGGATTTAGAAGGCTCCAGGTTAATAGAGCATGAAGATATATATATATATATATATATATATATATATATAATAAAATATATTCAGTGTTTTATATGCATGAAAAATAAAATAGGTAGTTGTTTACAATATTTAAATGTAATATAACATATTTGTTTACATTTATTTTAATTTAATCATAGATGCTTTTCGTTCAATGTTATAATATGAAGATGAACGATAGCTTTATTTTTACATGTAAATTCAATCAAGAATCTATCTTATAGTAAAAATATAATATACACTTTTTGGTAATTAACGTTAGATTTTAATCTGCAACTAATATTCTTTTGAAGCATATTTCATCTTCTAGTCAGAAAATAAAGTACTTTTTTGTACAACAAAATTACTTGACAGCTTCAGGTCGAGCCAATGCATCATGAAAACATACATCTTCTTGAATGAATCTAGAGAAATATGTAAATAAGTCTCGAGTTTTAATTGCGATAGTCACAGCTTAATTAACATTTTATTACTGAGAATAAAATAATATTCCGGGATAATAACAAAGATTTCGTTCTGTATTCTCTCTAAAATCACAGACTAGAAAGACTCAAGCACAGGACTAAATTTACCATAACAAAAATAAATAAAGTATTGCACTGAGGGATATCTGAGGGGCCCCCCAAAATATTTTGAATTTGCTGATTCTCGGCGTGTACTGTCTAATTATCAGATGTCAGTCCATTTATGATAATTAAACAAGTTGATGAGGTATTTGACTCCGTTGAATAAAGATGTTATGGGAATAGATTGCAATTTGGTGATAACGAGACTCGGATCTGACAAATAGAAATGTGGGATTTCTTATACGTTCTGGATCTAGGATCGGGTTTATTCCTCAGACGGATGTAGGAACAAATGTCTTTACTAAAGAAAACTGGAGGACATAATTATTTTATAAATACCATAATTAGATATGGGTACAACAGCCCCCCCCCCTCACTCTCTCTCTGATATTAGTCTGATAATGGAGATGTCTGTAGACGAATTAGATACTTTAATTTAAGGATCTTTTTGTCTTTAGATAACACTAATCATTGTACGACTGTGTCATCTTGTACTTCAACGTTCTCTTATCGTGTACTGTCATGTCTAGAAATATATAAACAAACCTTTGTACGATGATGGGTCAGTTAGTGACTAATATATCATCTTATTTTGTCACATAATAATTAATACGAGAGTAATTTTGTAGAATTATAAAGAATTATTTGATGTTAATTTTATTGCTATTATTCAGTTAAAGAATGGAATTGATTTATCGGGTTGTTTGTTATTAATGTTGTTGTTGTTGTTGATATCGTTGTTGTTATTGTTGTTATTACTGCTGTTTTCCGTCTGAACAATGACACCTGTCCATACACCCACGTGTTTGTGTATTAGAAATGTTCCATAACAAATATTAATTTTATTATGTGTATTATTCTTTAGAGGAGCTAATCCTGGCCATACTTTATCTCATAAAGTCTGTTTATATCCTACGTTCTTCAACTTGTTTATCTTTCTCTGTCTCTAATAATTAATGAGAGAATAATTTTATAGAATATAAAATAATTATTTGATGTTATTTTTCTTGTTATTACGTGTCGATGGGTTATAAATGTGTAATAAAACACCGGTTCATATTATGATAAATATTAATTTTATTATCTGATTTATTTATTATATAATTTAATTCCACGCTATAAATTATTTCGCTTGAACTGTTTACATCGAGCATTCTTCAACCTGTTTGTCTGTCTATCTCTTTATCTGCATTTCTGTCTCTTTGTCTGTCGGTCTCTCTATATAGCTGTCTGTCTATTAACCTCTGTCCATCCATATATTAAATGGAAGCTCCCTTGGCCACAAATCTATAATACTTATCTGTCTGTTTATCCGTTTGTCTGATTGTCTCTATCTGTCTCTTTCTCTCGTTCCAATTATCTCCTTATGTTTGTTCTAAACACGTCGACATATAAATTAATATAAAATATCCTGAACAATCTTAATAGTTGACAGGTTACTGAAACGAATTTATCATGTCTATTATAGTCTATCGGGATATCTACTTAAAAAATAAGATGTGTCTATTCCTGGATCTGATAGAATGAAGCTTTACGTATTAGGATAAAGTAGATCCCAATGCTGGCGCTTGTAATAAATTAATTTGGTTTATAAATGTCAACAATAGTTCATTATCTAACAGACGAATTTGGGTAAATATTTAGTCCAATTATTTATTCCTCACACTATCTTTTGTTAGTTCTCTCTGTGAGGCTTTAGACTAACCTGGATCATCGTTTATTTTTAATATATTTTGGGTTTAAGACCTGATAAAAACTGTTTGTATATAATTGACAGATTTTAGTGTTCGTTTTATTATCAGATTATTATTATATGGATCATTATATAGAGATTACCCTTCTGGAGTTCCATAAAATGATGATAAATAACAATATTAATGAACGACTGAGTGAGTAATTGTTATGTTTAGTCTCGGCGATGACGTCATATTATACACATGACTTAAGGATGACTCTTTGGGGAAAATATCATCAGATATATATATCTTTTATGGACGAATGAAACATCCCCTATATACAACTAATATTAGGATTTGATCTCATGATAGCAGCCCCATTTGCTATAAATGACACCACAAAAGCACTTAGGTGACAAGATAATTCCTAAATGGTTATGTTTAGTCTCGGCGATGACTTCATCTTGTATATATGACCTAAGGATGATTCTCTAGACATCTCTTATGGCTGAATGAAATATCCCACATAAACTGGGATTTGATCTCATGATAGCAGCCTTATTTGCTATCACTGATATAAAATAAGCCGATTTTTATAATATATATATATATATATATATATATATATATATATATATATATATATATATATTATTTTAATGGCTACTATAGAGACCTTTAGTGAGTGAGTAGGTACATTTTAACAACATCTCGGCAACGTAAGGTTATTTAATGTCATCTACATACTGTCATCAATTACAACATAAAAGAGAACACAACTGACCATTTATAAAACTGAATTCACTTTAAGTGGAAGGTCGATAAAAAGATGAGTGAGTGAGTGAGGTTTAATAGCACATGAAGAACATTATGGCATCTAGTATCTCCTAATTTTGATAGACATGAAAGAACTGAAAAATGGAATAAAAATTGATTTCAATGATAACTTCATCCATGTAATGATGTATATATATATATATATATATATATATATATATATGTGTGTGTGTGTGTGTGTGTGTGTATGTGTGTGTGCTTTATGTGTGCTTTATGTGTGTGTTTCGTTTGTTGGTGTGTGGTTTGTATGTGTGTACCTGTGTGTGTGTTTTGGGTATGTTTTGGCTGTTTCTGTATGTGAATATGTGTGTGTGTGTTTTGTAGGTATGTGTGTGAATGTGTGTTGTTATGTCTGTTTCTGTTCATGAATTAATCAATCAAACAATCAACCCATCAAACAATAAATCAATTTACCACTCTATCTCTCTGTCTAGATATCCATATATAGATATCTAGCTTGTATGTGTGATTTATTACGAGCATATCTATATTCCACATACTTCCAATACACACACGACCAGACTTGCAAATACACAAACGGCGTTTCATTGAGCTGACTATTATTAGCTATGATTGTTCGGGGCCAATAGGGAAGACAGCTTCGGCTACATTGGTCCCCCAATTTCTTTATATGTAATATATTTGTAAAATTGCATTATGTATACGTTATTTGATATTGAAATTGGAAATAAATACTACTACTACTACTACTTCCGGTGTTAGTGTATGTGCACCCAATCTGTCATTTTTTGTACGTCCGTTTTAGTAAGTGTTCATGGTATTCGTAACAAAAATATAACTTTTAGTAGCCTTGTCCAAAATGTGGCTCAAATTGCCAATTAGTAAAAGACTAATTAATGCTGCAACTTTTAATAAACAGAATAACTGGTGTCAGTTCTGTCGTTTTAATTAAAACCCATTAGTCCAACTTTAATATATTATATTTAGAATAATTTGATAATGGAGAGCTTTAGGTATCAAAAGTATTGTTTGTGACTAAAGTGGCTTAGAAAATTAATTACAGACCTTCCAAGTCTTCCGATAAAGCGGAAGATCTACCACTTTTCATATTTTCTATAAAATCTTCCGCTTTCCTGTTTTTTTTTAAAATATCTTCCGCTTTTACCGGCTTGGCTTGTGGTCGCAGCGCCACCCGACGTCAAAAAAATTAATTAAAATACAGTTGAAAGTATCACCAGAGCTATTACAGATATTATCATATACAAATTATAGTCCTAGGAATAACTGTATGATTGATAATGAAGATTGATTTCCGTGATGTACTTATTCCGATAATATAATTGTAAATATCAATAAAGTTATCATAACAATGATCATGTGTCGCTCATCTTGAAAAAATTAATAAAGAACGTTTTCATATTAGCTTATTCTAATGATTAATTATATTATGTGTCTAATCTCTCTCTCTCTCTCTCCCTCTCTCTCTCTCTCTCTCTCTCTCTCTCTCTCTCTCTCTCTCTCTCTCTCTTCTTATATATATATATATATATATATATATATATATATATATATATATATATATATATATATATATATATATATATCCGTAGATAACTGTTATCTACTTAGTCCTGATTAAAATATATTAAATAGGCACATCCGTTCATAGCTGTCAAAATATGTAAATGTATTATTTAATTAGTAATTGATTTAATAAATGTGGTGTTTTTTTAAATGACGGTAATAGTTAATATATTCAAGAATATATATATATATATATATATATATATATACCATATTCATTCTCCCCTTTTCCGCTCTTTCTATTCACCATATTTTATCTCGTGACATTAGAGTCTTTCTTGTCACATTCAGATAAAAGTTTCTTCATTACTGTTGTGTCAAGGGAATCGTAACAATGTCACTAGAACAATGTCAACATATTATCTTGTATACAGACACAGGATAGGACAATGTTGACAGTATAATCAGTATATATAGGAACATAAGCCTCAATGTCTTACTGCCATCACAACCATTTCCACAAGTAAGAGTAATGTTATAATAGTATTAACTGCTGGCTAAACACTGATGTAGGCAAAATGTCGAGAAACGAGAATTAACACATCCCCCTTTATTAGGGGGACCACACACACACACACACACACACACACACACACACACACACACACACACACACACACACACACACACACACACACACACACACACACACGGAAAATAACAACAATAACTGTAAATGTAAACCTTTTAGTTTGTATCCTAGCATCACTAACACAGAAGAGTTGTCAGAATTATAATGTTAAGTTGAGAAGTAGATAACTGTTATCTACTTAGTCCTGATTAAAATATATTAAATAGGCACGTCCGTTCATAGCTGCCAAAATATGTAAATGTATTATTTAATTAGTAATTGATTGAATAAATCTGGTGTTTTTAAATGACCGTAATAGCTAATGTATTCATGAATAAATACATAATTTCATTAATTAACATAAATTAACCACTTGAAACCACATGGAGTGGATTTTGTTATTAATATGGTCTCGTTCAATTATTTTCTATTACTATCAGTTCAAGTTCAACTTGTTTACGAGATTTTAAATACGAAAACGAGTAAATATCGTATATGTTTATTTTACACGGTTATGTAAATTTAGCGTATGTATAACATTATAACCCGCCAATAGCCATGTTTTACGGCATCTCTATGACTTAACACTTGTACCGTGGTTGGCCACAGCTCTCTAATATCCGAGTTAATACCTCGGCTCGGTTATATCTGAAGGGTGTGTCATCATTCACGCCACTTCACTACTTTTCGAAACCTACTGTATACATAATAATGGCCTTAAAAATGCAATCGATATATTACATGTTTTACAACTTCAACAACAAACACACGATTGAATTGTAGACCAGCAATGTAGAGTTGTGCATTGGATTGCTGGCTTCCTGTATTATAACAGCGGAGCCACCATACATAAAAGTATTCTGGTATTATTGATATGTAGGTCGTGTATCATAATCAGTCTTGTATCATAACCAGTTCATAATTAATATTGATCTTTTCACAATTCCTATTTACAGTTTGATCTTGTGTACCTTATTTTCTATCACCCCTTATAATAATGGTACTATTATTTGTAATTCGTTTATTAAGCTGAATATAATGCGATAACAATTGATAAACTTTTAGATAAATGTAAAGCTAATTAATACGAGGTCTCCATTAGACAGCTAGTAACAATACCCACACTTACGTGAACCAATCCTTTCTTTAGATATTTAACTTTGGTTATTGAATAAATGCTTGTTTCATTCTTCACGGAGTAATAGTATCCATTAATCACACGCACGTACACACACACACGCGCGCATGCACGCATTCACACACGCACCCACGCACACACACACACATATATATATATATATTTGTGTGTGTATGTGTGTGCGTGCATGTGTGTGCGTACGTGTGTGTGTGTGTAGCCACGTTACTGATCATATGTGGGATATATGGTCGTAGAGCAGTTCACTAGAGACAGACAGACAGACAGGCAGGCAGGCAGGCAGAGATAGAGTTTTATATAATTAATTGACCAAATTTGGAATATTCCAATTAATACTGCTTTGATAAATATGATTGGTTTTTAAGTTTATTTCCGGAGACGAATATTTTGAACACAACTTGGTATATACATCTCTAAGATATACATAAGCATATAATATGTACATATAGATAAGCACACTGATGAAATACTAGTAGAAGAGGTGACCATCGCGGATTCAGTCGTCTAGATACTATATTCACGCTTTATGATGATGATTTGTCCGAGCACAATACACCCACCGTCAACACACACACACACACACACACACACACACACACACACACACACACACACACACACACACACACACACACACACACACACATATATATATATATATATATATATATACGTAGGAGCTACACCCATAATTCAAGTGAGAAACTAACATTTTCTTTATAATCTCATCGTCATCTCGCGAAGAAATACAAAATCAAATTTAGATAATGAATCCAAGAAATACAACAAATCCAAACACAAGGGATAAATGTACACGGAGTAAGATACATACGTACTGACAGCGAACGAGCTACGTAGGCGCTGCCATATATCTTATTTGATTGGATGGGATCGCAATTGCTTCCGTCCAACCACCAAGTCCGATACAAATCGCGTATTTTGCCACTGTCTCGTAAAGCGTGAATGGCTAGATTAAACTGGGTCAACAACTCTGATCCTTTGTTGACAGCCAGACAGTAGCCGATGTCCAAGAGGAACCTATCTGTGGTGACCAGATCACACGGTTCTTGCATAGACATATAATCTCCAATAGTATGTGGAATAACAAAAATATATTTAGTCCTTCTAGCACGCGCTATTCCGCCGCGATTGCTAGATGTAAACACCGACGGTTTGAACGTAACCATGTTTCGCCAGATTGTCCTCAACACGGTCGAATTCGTCTCCTTGAAGGCGCGCACTATGATCCCGCGATCCAGAGTTCCGTATTTGAACTCGAATTGGCCCAGAAGGTCCTCAACGGATGCGATCTTCAATAGGACGCCAGGTGGCGGCTTACGTTGTAACAACGTCGCGTGCACGTCGAGAAATGGAACGCTGAAGTCAACAACCTGTTGTCTTTCTGATGTTTTAAACATCGGTGCCGCTGCCAAATCAGCTTCCTGTTTGGAAGTATAAATAAACAAAATTGGAAAATCTCTGACACAACAACACTCACCAAGACCTTGATATAGAAAAAATAGAATCTTATAGTTAACGAATATAGATTCGATTGAATTAGACATATAGATAAGTTGTGTTGTGTTGTTCTGTCTCGGTACTGGCTACACCTGAGAAATATGTTCAAGGGGAATAAAGCTTACAAACACAGCCACTAGTCGGACTCAAGCCCATAGTCTGTAGGCGTGCAGCGCAATAATTTAACTACTGCGCCATATATATATATATATATATATATATATATATATATATATATATATATATATATATATAAATTAAACTATCTTTATCTAGTTAAAAGACCGTTTTCAAACTTTTAATAATTAATGTCTTTAAAAATAAAACAACAACCCTCTACTGTTTAATCAGGTCAAATAGATTATTTTCTAAATTATTAACATACCATTCTTACTAAGGAACAGTTAACCTAATATTTACCTGCCTAATTAGTTCACCAACCATACCATCCCAGGAGCCATCACTCTGTTTATATCCGAAGCTGTTACCTGGAGACGTCTTGATGACGTATTTCATGCCCGTCAGTTGGGATATTTCTCGGAGAAGATCCGGAATAAAGCCGATATATCGAGGTCTTCCGTTGTCCTCGTAATAATCGGGATTGATCATCAAATGCGGTTCCAGCTAAACCAGGTGGTAAGACACAATTACCGTAAAGCGTTACTAATTCGTTTACATAACGACAATAGACAGTTTCTGACCAAGATGATGATTGGTGTTTTACAGGCACTTTTGTGCACATGGTAGGCTAAATGGGTTGGCCCGACCTGCAAATGTAACGAAGCGAAGTCTAAGATGAAACAACCTTCAGATATGGCCACGTCGAGATTCGAACACGGGTGGTAGTGATCTGTGATCCAACACGCTACCGTTAGACCACGGAAGCACTCCCAGTTTCTGACCAAGAAATCTTGGTTTTGGATCACGACATTTTACTGCTGATCTGGATATAGCCCCCAATTAGATTGATCGTAGAGAAGTCTTTTTAACAGAACACCATAATTAGTTCCCGGCTGTCAGTTTATTGTTTATGACGAATTTAGTTGTAGATTTTACACTGAACGTATCATATTGTTTTATTTATATTTCAGTTATTGGGACAAGTATACACGTATTTATTCTCTCTTTACTAAATGACTAATTGTTAATAATATTGACATGATCCAAGAAGATGAGCAAAAAAGTATTTAACAGATTGGGCTTAAGATGTGGAGGTAGCTTGATTCGAGCGCCGATTTCATAATAATGTCTATATTAGTAAACAATTGATAAGTGCAACACCACAAACAAAGGTGGCAGACTTGATAATAATTGTTTATTTCTAGCCGATGAATTCCGTAATTCTTAACGATCTTTTATGTCAGATTATTGCGGTAATTGAAAATGAACTTAATTGCGCTTTAAATTCCTTTAAATGAGTTTGTGCGCTTTGACACTTAGACTAATATTTCCGTATAATTAAATTGTTTTGAGATAAATGAATTCTTGGAATGAAGAGACGATGTTCTGTAGCTAAAATCCCATTTAATATCAGGTTAACCGGAAGTTATTACGTTTCTAACCCGGAACCTCTGACCCAGATATTTTCTTCTAAAATATTTACAAAGATATCGCGAGATTTCGAGCACAGTCGAGGTAAGTTCGAAATCAATTAAATACAACAACATTTCAATTCTGGGAAAATGTCAGAAACCAGACGTGGTACGAGGGCACTTCTTCACACTGATCTCGAAGGATACGTTCTGGATTAGAAATATCCACTGAAAAGGTGCCCGTCTGGGAAAGGACTCCCGTAGCGAGTGGGCACTCCGACATACAAAAATGTCATTTACTCTCGCTACATTTTCGTCCCATTTCATACGAGATAGATGAGGATAGATTTGGTCCACTCTAAGTATTAAATCTGAAGGAAAAAAAACTTATTAAAAGGATCAACTCAAAAACAAAACAACGCGTTCATAAAAAATAAAATGGTATGATTTGAGTACAACTGTAAATAAAGCCAATATTTATAGTTTAATTAAATAAAGTTATTCAGTAATTTTAAACTGTGTAATATTTTGGATTGAACACTGATATTCTAAATTTCCTGATTAATTTTACACCGTCTATGTGCAAAATGTTTGTAAATGGACATTGTGAAATAAGCTATCTATCTATCAAAAATACTCTGTCTTAGAAAGGTTTATAATCTATATACTTTTATATTATCAACACACACATATCCACCCACCCCGATCAATCGATTATTGATCTTGTACATGTCAACATCGTGGTCAACCTATAGAAGATCGATACCATCTCAATTCATTGGCAGTTGACGTTGTCTAATTGTCTAATTAGTCGGGCACCTCCGTGGTCTAGTTGGTAGTGCGTTAAACTACAGATCACTCACTACCAGCGGAGTTCGAATCTCGGCTTGGGCATAGCTGAAGTGTATTTCATCTTTGACTACGCTTCATTACATCTGGAGGTCGCTCGGCCCATTTAGCTTACCATGTGCGCAAAAGTGGCTATAAGTTGTTCATAAACAATATCTTTTTAATCTATAGTCAGAAATGCATTGGCTAATTTTGACACAGACGAGGAATAATATGTGAATATGAGGGTCTGAAAATCATAGACCGGCGCCATTATAGGGGATCGTCCATAATTGATGTCAACGAAATGAACATATATGCTGGCTAATGATTGAATGAATAGAATGCTTAGCTCTAGAAATGATCGTCATAGCGACCTCATGTGATTACTGTTGATGTGAAGGCTGAATGGTGACTGAACGTACAATATCCAATGAGATTCGGCTGATAAGATAACAAACTTCTGATGTCACCATCGATAATAAGACGTACTTACTGAACCAACATTACCTGATGAATCTTGGTAGTGTACTTGAAGTAACCAGCACGAGACTATTTGGATAGAGTATTGTTTGATATTATCGTTAATAATTAACGGTAACGCTCGTGATGTCATTTCACAGAAAACTACCCGCCAAATACAAGTTAAATCATTTCAATGCAAAATATGTCACGACGATTGTGTGTGCCGAATAGGCCCAATCATCAGTGGCGAATCGACTTAGGCAATTCGACGTTCGCCGGAGAATGGGTCCGGGAACGAAAAGACTTCGGTGGCGAACGCCTCCGGGGCGAACTACGTTTGTGCCAGAACAAAACATCCGCTTATGTCAGACGAATTATTTGATCTAAACATGCACCATCCGCTGACGGGAAGTTAGAAATCAACATCCACTTCCTGTTTTTAAACAGCCTCGCTTCAGCCCCCATAAACCAACAGCTAACTGTCGTGAAACTGGTAGACCACATTACTCGGGGCTAGCACTACATGACCTTTAGCCGTACATCCTCTGTCCAGAAAGATGATGGCATACATAATTTATCCGATTAACTCATCATTTCCACCACGATCTTCAGCTTCCACGTTTCCATCTGACTCATTCATTATTCAGATCTTTCGTTGTCAAAATAATGTGCCTAATTTAAATCAGATACAAAATTTTCTTCTAAGAGATGTCTGGACGAGAAACGTTTGGTGTATGACATCAAATGTGTCGTGAAGTGAGATGAGATGAGATGAGATGAGAGACATCCACCGATGGATGTTGAGAGGGTTACACTGAAATTTTGCATTTTGCGAGTGGATTAGAAAACATCATTGGACAGAAGCTTTAATCACAATCTAAATAAAACAGTATACGACCAGTGTCCCGAGGAATGTGTTACAAACATACGTACTTACAAGTTTATAGGTCATCGATTTCACATAATTAAACACAGCTTATTGTATGATCCCAATTTGTAAAGCATGGGTATCATGTTGTAACTTAAGTCTTTTGTGTATGTGTTTATGTTTAACATAATATTTCGCCGAGTGACGAATCTTGGACGTGCAACGGTAAACTCGTTCAAATAGAGCTATCCGCGGTATCTTTTAACCAATACAAGTATTTAACATAGACAATCTATATCCACCCCCACCCCCATTGGATAAGACATTCGTACTTACTATTACGGAAGTGACTCTTATTACGTCATCCGGGTAGAAACTATGGCTTGAAACACCTGTTGTATAAATATAGAAGATTCGACATTATGAGGAAGAAAATGGTTTACGATTTATGTGGCTTAAAATAAGATTTAAATGCTATATTGACTTGTACTACAGAACTTCATTGGTAATCCTATGTCTCTGGGTGTAATCACAAACCAAACTTAAAGCTGACTGACACACAACCGACTTTGATGACATTGTATTGCGTGTGTAGCTTTTTGAATGGGTGGGTTAATGAGTGAGTTGATGAGTGAGTGATTATTCTGTTTAGCTTCTAAACTTCGGTGTGTGTGTGTGTGTGATATATATATATATATATATATATATATATATATATATATATAGTCAGTGTACACCAACACTGGACGTGCATGTTTATTCTGCTATATCATTTATCAACCACACGACAACCAGATAAAACTGATCCGTATAAATACAAACTTATTAGAATATATCTACTCAAAGAACCACTTTATTTATGTAAAACTCGTCATCTTTAGTGATAAAGTGACATAATCGACATTAGTCAATACGTTATTGACAAAACTGTACAGTATATTTAACAGAAGAAATGCACAACAATAAGATTCACTCACCCATCAGATATTGCTCTGACAGAAAAATAAGAACAAATGCGTTAATGTCGTACATCGTAGATCCGGTAGAGCTCAGCACCAACGATAACCATTACCATCGATTGGCCTTCAGCTGAAATACAAAAAAAATATATATTCATTGAAAATTGGCAGCTAGTGACAAATATGCATCTGTAGTGTGATAAACGTGCATCTGTAGCGTGACAAATACACATCTGTAGTATTATAACCATGCATCTGTAGTGTGACAAACATGCATCTGTAGTGTGACAGATATGCATCTGTAGTGTTATAAACTGACGTGAGTCTCCAGTAAATCCGAAATTAAATGCTTTATTATAGCATTGTGTTTACTAGAAGTATTCCATCGTGTATTATTAATATAACTTCGCACTATTGGTTCTAGCACAGATTCTGAATTATGCTAGTCGTGTCCTATATTCAGTAAAAAATTATATATATATATATATATATATATATATATATATCTGTGTGTGTGTGTGTGTGTGTGTGTGTGTGTGTGTTTTCTAACTGCGAAACAGAGCACCGTTCCTACCGTTTAAACCATTTCAGCAACATGTGGGCTGTTGCTGTGTTTTTTTTTATCGGTTCAGTGTTAACTATACATCACGGGCTCGGTCACGGAGAGACACCGATATACAAACATATATACCAGCCATCGTTCATTTTATCCGTTAGAACACAAATTGTCATCAAATATGTAAGTTGATTTATTCCGAGTGAACGTCACAGTTGCCTTTAATGGACAACTGACATCAAATAGAAAGGCCTATCCTTTACACAATTGTATCCATATTCTATTTCCTGTGGCCGAAATGAACGCTAATAGACATATCTATCGCCCCATTTATCATAGGACACAACTACACACACACACACACACACACACACATACATACATATATATATATATATATATATATATGCGCCTGTGACTTGTATAGTTTAATGTAGGATTCGTTGTTTATGACATTATGACAGCGACGTATAAAATGGGGCCAACGTTATTAATTATGAACTAATATACGTCACATTTGTTATTAATTATGAACTAATATACGTCACATTTGTTATTTATTATGAGCTGATATACGTCACATTTGTTATTTATTATGAGCTGATATACGTCACATTTGTTATTTATTATTAACAGGTATACGTCACATTTGTTATTTATTATGAGCTGATATACGTCACATTTGTTATTTATTATTAACAGGTATACGTCACATTTGTTATTTATTATGAGCTGATATACGTCACATTTGTTATTTATTATTAACAGGTATACGTCACATTTGTTATTTATTATGAACAGGTATACGTCACGTTTGTTATTTATTATAAGCTTGGTATACGTCACGTTTGTTATTTATTATGAACAGGTATACGTCACGTTTGTTATTTATTATAAGCTTGGTGTACGTCACGTTTATTATTTATTATGAACTGATAATTGCCACGTTTGTTATTTGTTATGAAGTAAATGGACAGTTCTCCCTCAAATAATATTTCTTAAATATGTAATACGTAGAACAGTACCTGATATCACAGATATAGGGAAATAATCTAAATTACTGGAGGGCCGTCATTACAGCTGCACCGGAAGCCAGATTCGAAGGCGGGAAGGAGAAAAGTCAATTGCTCTGACGTCACCTGGGCCAGGCGTAGACAGAGTTCACATAGACACCAGTTAATGTTCCCGGTTCTCCTCGCGCTTACTTCAATGATTCTTATGTTTTCGAAACAATCAGAATATCTTTATATTGTAATGATTCTTCAGTGGCAAACTGATATGGCTGTGCGTCATTCATGGCGTAATTTTAAGAAAATCATTGCGTTTTGCTGTGGAATTATTCCTGGCTAACACTTGTCTACATGTTTTTGTACGGGCTCTACAGACTTCCGGTCAAACTGGTGGGTTCGACTGACATCAACATTCACGAGCTTCCGGTCTCTGTATAACTTGAAAATGGCGGCGCCCAAAGCCCATTAAAAGTCGATTAATCAGCACTTTGAACTGGATTATTTAATATGTGGGTGATCGTTTTCACATTTTGACATCGTTTATGATATTTGTGAACATAGCTTTATTACTCCTAAAAGTTTGAAATGAAATTTAACTTAAGGCACTTTGTCATTTCTATTTAATGTAATTATTTCGTTTTTATTTCTTCGTCAAAGTGTTATTTATAGTTTATATTAATGCATTATTTCTACTATTGATTATTAACATTCTAGGACACCGAATGACCTAATTTGTGCCGATCTGTTGTTAAGCTTCATATCGATCCCTCCATCAATCTATCAATCAATCCATCCACCCATCCGCCCTACAACAGTAGACCAGTAGTCAGCATAAATTATATCGGCATATTTCATATATTTTATTTATAAAATAAAACTGGTTTATGACGGGAAATCGAGATTCCCAAATGATCATTTAAAGTAGACAATATTCACAATAATTGACATTTAGTTAGGTCTGTAAGCTAGGTTTTTTCTCTATGTCTGACTCCATCTACACGGCGGTCTAACCTTAAATTACATACACATTTACGTCGTGTCGTCTGTCTACATATTTAACAAGCAACTGATACAGGAAGGAAGAGATGGGTGAGAGAGTTGTTAGAGGGGGGAAGTATGAAGGGAAACGAGAAAGAGACGTTCATTGTAAATGACGCAAATGGACTGCTAAACGAAAATGGCAGACCGTGGAGAACCATCGTGAGGAAAATGTCGAAAAGAAACTGACACCTTCCTTTAAAATGAGCACAAAACCTGGCTGTCGGTATATATATTAATGATAGATACCGGTGGATGTTCTTATATTGATATTACTTGGTGTTGTTCGAACAATCAGTTATATAGATAACTGATGATTTTGTGATGAGGAGTAGCAGTATATTATCTGTCTGTCTGTCTGTCTGTCTGTCTGTCTGTCTGTCTGTCTGTCTGTCTGTCTGTCTGTCTGTCTGTCTGTCTGTCTGTCTGTCTGTCTGTCTGTCTCGTCTGTCTGTCTCTCTGTCTGTCTATCTGTTTATATATCTATCTGTTTATATATCTATTTGTTTATATATCTATCTATCTCTTTCTGTATGGCGCCTCCGTGGTCTAACTGGTAGCGCGTTGAACCACAGATCACTATCACCTGAGTTCAAATTTCGGTGTGGGCATATCTGAAGGGTGTTTCATTGTTGACTTCGCTTGGCCCATTTATTCTACCTTGTGCACAAAAGTGGCCCTAAAACATCAATCATCATCATCATCATCTCCTCTCTCTCTCTCTCTCTCTCTCTCTCTCTCTCTATATATATATATATATATATATATATTTTTTATTTGTTTGTGTGTGTGTGTGTGTGTGTGTGTGTGTGTGTGTGTGTGTGTGTGTGTGTGTGTAATGGTCAAATCAATTGAATAAATGTAAAAATATTGTATTATTGTTCACCATTTGGTAATTAATTAAATATCGCTGTATATATTTAATAGCCACTAATTGTTTACTTCATGGGCAGGTATATAATAATTTAGGGCCAGTCAGCACGAACTAGACCTTACATACTGGAAGGGGTGATATTGCATCATTATATTATACCAGAAATCTCCTACCCTCCACAAACAAGATAGTTCTCATATATTAATGTTGGCGAGAGAAGGATTCAGAGGAGAAAATTGCATATCATTAACCTGATGGTAACAAATGTGTCAAACTAGTGTTAATATACTGTTCTAATGTATTCTAAGACCCACTACAGTCACAATAGTAAATAGGCAGCAGCGTCAGTGCGCGTTTTGTATTAACCTCGATAAAGTCAAGGCAACTTAAAGAGGGCGACACTGTCGTGGTAAGGTCTAAAATACGTACTTTACATTATTTGTTTCCTACTTACCCTGGCTAAAGGTGTAGGTTAATTCATCACACTGTATTATCGTCTGCAGTTAACGAAATCCTTTTCCATTAATGGCCGCCAAGGGAGTCGTAACGTCGACATCGTGTCAATACATCAAAGATGGCGGTGTTTGTCAGGTTCTACAAGCGGGTGGTGTTGTAGGTGTTGTAATATTTTATCCTGTTGTAGATGAGAGATTTGTCGTCAGGTGGCGTTGGTCGACAGTCAAGACACGTCGTCGTGGAATATTAAATGATGATTAATTGATGTTTTGTTTTATCGCCAGACACTACAACAATAATTACTTTGATTCATAATAAAATGATAACATCCACGCACCACACACACACACACATACACACACATACATACACACACTACATACACACACACATACTAATGATATACTTATAATCTGACAAACTGATCATTCGACTAGCATCAAGTGTTTACTTCACCTGTTTATAGTCCGACAGTTAAATTTTAGACAACGACACAGTTTTCACACAACAACAAAATGGCATCGTTGGATAATACAAAATACATGTTAGAGAAATTATTTATTATTGAAATGAGCAAAGCCATTTAACCTTCCATTTTATTTGTTTGTGATCCGAAAAGGAATTAATCTCGGAACAAACAGATAATCCAGAGTACAAGGACAGCAGTGGCAGTAGATTAACCTTTAATACTAACTAATTCTTGATTAACTGTTTGCACTTAAAAGTCGAGAAAGGTTTATTACATGTTGTCATTCGTTTACAGTTTAATTACATTTCTCATAAAATTACAGGTTTGAGTAATGCGCTGAAAATTTGCTGGTCGGGGTTCAAATCCGATTGATATCCGTGTTTGTCATATGTTTGTGGCCAGCTGTCTTTAATGTGACCAGACGTTCACAATAATCTATCTAGCTAGCTAGCTAGCTAGCTAGCTAGCTATCACAATTAAATGTGATAGCTAATGCACAATTAAATAAATAAACAATAGCTACATCAGAAGTTTACTAGTCGAGCAGATAGAGACGGTCAAGTAGAGATACTAAAATCACGGAAGAGACATCTAATATATATATATATATATATATATATATATATATATATATTATATACGCTATACTCGTCTGTTATATTATGACTGTCAGTGAGTGAGATATTAAAAGACAATAGTCCAAATGGTTGTCTATTGTAGTAATTCGGACATTTAGCCCTGATGCTGATCGCATGTGGGACATATATCCGAGGATCTGCTCCCTATATGAAACATCCCACAATCACAGCTATGAGTCAGATTCGAACCCAAAACATAGGAGACTTGCAGCGCTAATCTCTAACCACTGCGCTATCAGAACGCACTGGTTGTCCATTAAAAGGGATGATGATGATGATGATGATGATGATATATTTAAAACCTAATCGGCTTAGTTCAGGATGAAGTAAAGTATCACGTTGACGTGACTTAACAACATTAATTAACCGGGGAGTCTCTATTATCCATTGTTGATTGTTTTATTTTGGTTGTCGGAGTTTGATAAAGGACGCGTGACAAATTCGATCTCACGAGTTCGCTCGTGTTTGATCGGTTAAATCGAAATAAACCATCCAACAACCCCCCCCCCATGGCAACCACCAGGCTATGTCGGACAATCATACAGCCTTCCTGATCTAACATTTTCTCGCCCGAACGAGGTTTGACTTTTCGCACATAAATTAATAATATTTTACAATCCGTTGTTCGTCACCTCGGAGAACCAGCGTAAAATTCTCGGAGCAATTTACTACCCGTATTAACGATTCGAAGCAAATGTCGGATTCTTCGACAAAACACTCAGAAAACGCCAAACAAAGAAACAAAATACCTTTTTCTTCACAACCAAAATAAATGTCAACATGCTCATCTTCGCTGGTAATTTGTGACATACACTTTGTAATTAGCCAGATATTCCTACAAATTAAAATGTACAAGCCTATTATTATTATTATTATTATTACATGTATTATTGACTTGCAGCCAACCTCTACCGTTGTCTTAATCGAGGCATTTTCGAGCAGTATTTACTCGTCTTAAATATCATAAACGAACGTAAACCAGTTCTCATTCCGTCTTCAGCATATTCCGTGTATTTACTGCTAACCCGCACATTAATACAATATATTAGTATCCATATAGATTATCACTAAATGTTAAACGAATTGCAATTTGATAAAAGGTAACGCCATTTAACATAAATTGATATTGAGACCATCAACATCGTGAACATCAACCAACAATTTCAGTCAGTTTCAGGTGTAAGTTGTTATTAGCCATAATAGTAAAAGCTTATTTCATTTGAATCAATATTAGATTATTATATATTTTTTAAATGTTATGCGAATTTTTCGAATAACAATCTATAAAACTAGGAAACTTTTGTGTTAAGTAATTAAACAGCGGAAAATATGACACCTAAGAGTGTACGTTGAGTCGTTAAAGTGATGTATAGCGCTAGAGGCGAAAGCTTGTAACATCGGTTACAGTTTAAGGCAGCTTGTAACATTCATTATGGTTAAAGTCAGTTTGTAACATTAGTTATGGTTTGAGGCAGTTTGTAACATTAGTTATGGTTTGAGGCAGCTTGTAACATTAGTTATGGTTTAAGGCAGCTTGTTGCATTAATTATGGTTTAAGTCACCTTGTAACATTAAGTATGGTTTAAGTCAACTTGTAACATACATCTTTGTTTAAGTCACCTTGTAACATTAATTGTCATAAACGGGTTAGTGATAATTTAGCCATAGCATACACCGAATGTATACGCTTTTGAGGTATTATGTGAGTATTTTGTGTGTATTATGTGTGTATTATTTGTATTATGCGTGTGTGTTATGTGTATTATGTGTGTATTATGTGTTTATTCTGCTGCGACGAAGTAGTTAGTTCTCCTTTGTGAGTCGGGAGCCATGTGACACCTTTTATATTGAGGTATAATGTCAACAATATAGATACATATTAACGTATGAATATTGAAGAATTTTCTACAAATGTAAGTTTGTGATATAGGTGTTATGATTGAATGTTAGATACTCCAGGATGTTATAACGTGTTATAACATCAAAAACCCAAGTATTTATTATGTGTAGGAGTGAGTGAGTGAATGAGTGAGTGTGGTGGGGTGGGGTGGTGGTGGTGTGGTGGGTGGTAGTGGGTGTGTTGTGTGATGGTGGGGGGTGGTGGTGGTGGGGTGGGGGGAGTGAGTGAGTGAGTGAGTGAGTGAGTGAGTGAGTGAGTGAGTGAGTGAGTGAGTGAGTGAATAGGTGAATTATTCATTTCTGGGAATTCTATCATGCTAGTCTGGTACCCTGATAGCACAGTAGTTAAAGCGCTGTGCAGCAAAACCTGTAGGTTATGGTTCAAATCCATCTCAAACTTGTGATTGTAGATATTTAATTTGGATCTCACTCACTCACTCACTCATGCTGGTATACATCCCCAAGAAGACACATTTTATCTAAAATTTATTTCAACAATAACGTCTTATTATTAATATAAACATATCATAAATTAAATATTATTTTCTTGTTATGATGATACATGTTTGTTTGTTTGTTTGTTTGTTTGTTTGTTTGTTTAACTCTTACCCAACTCAATAAACCTGTGTTTGTTTTATGACTGTTTTTCTATCGCTACTTCCATTAGTAGTAATTGATCCTGTATTAAATGTGGCCACTGTTATACATGTGTTTTTTCCCGTGTTTTGTTGTTGTTGTTATTGATAGAACTAAACAGCCATTTGACTCCCTGATATATCGGCAACATAATGTTATATTTATATATCGGGGGTAGAGTTCAATTTTATGAGGTTTTTGTTCGGTTAGGAGGATATTAAATTACGAGTGGCCGTTTATTTAGCAATAATGTAAAATAACAATAATATTTATTTATGTCTTTTATGAAGATCACTCAGATTTGTATTACTCCGATGTATGTGTGTGTGAGACTAGATGTTGTTATTGTGCGTCTCCGTGGCCTAGCTGGTAGCGTAGTTTACCACAGACCTATAGCACATAGGTTAGAACCGCAGCCGGGCTAAGTCCGAAGGATGTTTCTTCATTAACTTCACTTCATTAGATTTGACGGTCGCTCGACACGTTTAGTCTACCCATGTACATAAGAATGGCTGTAAAACAGTAACATGAGCTCGAAGTTGTTATCACGATTTGTGATAAATAATTGTTTGATTTGTTTTAATATTCCCCTCACAGAAGAATTACTAGTTGTCAATATTGTTCAGATGTTACCTTGAGGTTTAGCTAATTTTGATGTATGTATGTATGTGTGTGTATGAATGTATGTATGTATGTATGTATGTATGTATGTTATGTATTGTTTTTTGTTTATTTTTATGTATGTATGTATTTGTATCTCTCTCTCTCTCTCTCTCTCTCTCATTCTCTCTCTCTCATCTCTCTCTCTCTCTCTCTCTCTCTCTCCCTCTCTCTCTCTCTCTCTCTCTCTCTCTCTCTCTCTCTCTCTCTCTCTCTCTCTCCTCTCTCTCTCTCTCTCTCTCTCTCTCTCTCTCTCTCTCTCTCTCTCTCTCTCTCTCTCTCTCTCTGTCCATTAGGAATATTTTACTGTCGTAACATCTCAGAGTTAAAAGCCTACACTAATTGTATGCTTATTCCACAATTACAACTGCCCTTTAGACTGAGAATTAGTGACTATTGGATGGAATTGTGACAATAGAAGAATACAACCGGTGAATATTTCTCATATATAACATATAGTATTTAGAAATAACGGTGATGCTAAAAAGTGTATCATCGGTGAATACAAATATTTAGTTTCGTACACTGACAATAAAACAAAATTAGTGGTCTTTCTAATAACTCAAGATGTCTGTAATATTTCTTCCACGGGAGATACGAACAAATTTATTTTGTTAATTCCCCCGGAGAGTAAATTGGCGATTAAATATGAATGATTTACAAACGAATCACTTCTGACAACATTTCGGTCTTCTGTCTTACATCAACAAGTTGTCGTCTTTGTATCTGACTGTTATCATGACATCAAACATAAAATGTTAATTAACTGAGAACGATGTCGACGAGTTCATATCTGTAGCTAGCTGTCGTATATGTTCACATAGGTGTTGGTTGGTTTAGTCGAGTTATTTAGTCTCTCGGTACTGGTAATATATGTGACATATGGGCGAGGGGCGACTCCTTGGGGTACCCCCCCCACACACACAAACATAAGTATAAGTAGGATTATGACTGTTTTATATTATTGCAAGGTTTGTATTAATAAATTATTTATCTATTTATTCTGTTCAGAACTCATATCGGTTTTTTCTTACGGTGATGTTAGGGAGTCTGTTGTCTCAAAGATGATAGATAGATAGATAGATAGATAGATAGATAGATAGATAGATTATATAGATAAATATAGACATATGTAGACATATATATATATATATATATATATATATATATATATAATAATAGATAGATAGATAGATAGATAATAGATATATAGATAGATATTTTATATAGAGTAGATATAGATTAGTTGAGATTGATAGATAGATAGATAGATAGATAGATAGATATAGATAATATATATATAGATAGATAGGTATATAATATATAATAGATATAGATATGATAATAATATATATATATATATATATATATATATATATAATATATAGATTATATAGATAGATATAGATAGACATATAGATAGATAGATAGATAGATAGATAGATAGATAGATAGATAGATAGATAGATAGATAGATAGATAGATAGATTGATTGATAGATACAGATAGACAGACAGCTTGATAGATAGATAGATAGATATATTTAAATTTTGTCTTAAAATCACGGCATCACTATCTAAACTTTGAAGTATGATATATTAATTATAACGATAATTCGCTAGATCTGACTGAGATACGGATGTTTTAACGAGTGTAAACTGTAAACAACGCCACCGACAACAAGATTACAACAAAGACAGCCATTAAGTCGACTTACCTATATCGTGTATGAGTCACGTTTGTTAGACGTCGTCGAATGACCATATCAGTAGCTGAGTCCGACACCTTATATCATTAATATTATCACATAACAGAGATGATGTTGTTGTTGTTGTTGTTGTCTCTCTGTGTCCTTAATCTAGACCTGTCCTAGTCTTTATTGGAGTATTGTGTAGGTTAAAGCCAAGTGTATCTGTATAACTCTAGAATGTGAAGCTGACTGTCGACAAGGTGTCTGTCCGTTAATGTAGTTTGGCGGTTATAACCGATTTTCCTCAACGGGGAGAGTACACTGTGAGGCTAGCATGATGAGGATTGTTTTGGTTGTGATTTGGTGGTGAGGGATTGAGGGACGATCTCTCTCTCTCTCTCTCTCTCTCGATTTCTGTCTGTCTGTCTACCCCTCTCGCTCTAACACACACACACACACACACACATGTGTGTGTGTGGATTGATGGATGGATGGATGGATGGATGGTTGGGCGGACGGACGGACGGAGGGAGAGAGAGAGAGAGAGAGAGAGAGGAGAGAGAGAGAGAGAGAGAGAGAGAGAGGAGAGAAGAGAGAGAGAGAGAGAGAGAGAGAGAGAGAGAAGAGAGAGAGAGACAGACAGACAGACAGACAGACAGACAGACAGACAGACAGATAGATAGACAGACAGACATATCCTTGGGTTTTTATCAATATTGAAGTAAGCGTGCCCATACGTAAAAATAAACACAGGAAAGAGCCCTCCCTCACTTGTGTCCAGTTCTCGTATCTACGACATCCGGCAAACAAAACCGAAACACATCCTCTAAAAGGTCAGTCCAACAGATGGAGGATAAATTCAATTTAACCTCGGTGTCCTTTCTAAATTGAACTTGGCGACATTCCTCGGATTGTCAGGCCAATGGAAGATGGACGTAGAGAAAATAGTCGTCCACCGACCGAGGAAACACTCGAAATATGATCTCTATGTGCTAACGAGGTGCCACAAACTGACATCCGTATATTGCGTCTCTTGTTGCAGTCTCCATCGGGACAACAAGGTATTGTTATTGATGAAAAATCGAAACCAGAAACATCCCAAACACTTACTTCATCATGTCCTAGTCGGAGACATGGATAAATTTAGGATATATATATATATATATATATATATATATATATATATATTATTATTATTATTATTATTATTATTATTTTATTATTATTATTATTATTGCTAATGAAGCGAAGTCAAAGATGAAACACCCTTCAGATATACCCACGCCGAGATTCGTACTCCGGCGGTAGTGATATGTGATCCAACGCGCTACCAGTTGGACAACGGAGGCCCCCCACTAAATGGTTCCAGAAACCTCCAACGGTGATGAGTCGACGTAACATGGAATTTTAACGCGGATAGTGGGGGGGGAGTAAGTGGGTGAGTGAGTGTATGAGTTAGTTAGTGAGTGGATGAGTGACTGAGTGAGTGAGTGGGTGGATGGATGGGTGGATGAGTAAATAAGTATTTCTTTAGCTTCGGCGCCTGTCTTATTTTAGACATGTGGCAGAACGGTTATTCACCCGGGAAATGAGACCGTAAACCCGTTAAAAGCTTTTTTTATCGGATGAAACATTCCAAATATACAGTCAGTCCTGTATTCGCTCACACGACTTAGGAGTCTACACACTACATTACTCTAGCAGTGACAGCTATTGGAGCAGCATTTATAGCGATGAATTATCGTGTTTCAACTGTCCCATATGGATTAATACTATTAAATATGAAATGTAAAATATGATCCACGGAGACTCTGGAATTAGGAGATCGGAAGGAGATGAGATACCAGAAGAGAATGGCTTCCTATAAATATTTAGTCATGTTTCGTATGACGATGCATTTAATCCAGAACAATACGACCCCCCGCCACCACCCCGTAATGTCCCTAATTTAATATGGAAACAACATACGGGCCACGTTTAGAGAGGATAAATGTATATGATAGATAATGATGGGATATGGCCAGGATAAGTAAAGTGATAGACCCATTATAAACCTCTCAATATCTGAAAATAGAAATGAATCATTAGCCAACTTGTGTGTCGAGCCGTCGTGGAGCAGCTAGTTAGAGAGTACGACTCGTAACCGGACGGTCGCGGGTTCGAGGCTGTTAATTGGCGACTGGTACACTCAGCCATAAAACGAGAACCTGACAGGATGTGATCTTTTTAGCGCTTTGCGGCTATAATGGCAGTATGTGTTGTATAGATACTCATTTGTTAAGTCATCGAATAGCATGTTTCTTTCCATCACTGTTTGAGAACTCCCCTTTTCAGACTCGCTTATCCTTCCTAAGTTTCCTTTCCATCTGATCATACCCGGACTATGAGTTTGCCCAACCCCTTTACTAGATCTGCCAGAGCCCGATTTGTTTCGAGGATATTGGTGCTATAGAAGTTTGTAATTATTATTATTATTATTATTATTTGGAAGTTGAGGTGTGTGCTGGATTGATACAGGTCTGAGTCAGGGATAATAATACTGTAAAGCACATTAGAGCAGCTATCTAGTTTGATATGGCGATATATAAATGTCACGTATTATTATTATGAAGTGAGAAACTTTAATAATTCTCAGTATAAACGGTACAATCAGAAAATGTAACAATTAAAAATTAATAATATTGTACCGGTCACAGAACGAAAGACATGTGTCACCTATCATAATGCTTTTAAAACAGTGTCGTGCATTCAACTCGAAAAGTACTGCTTTCTAATAAGTAGTTTATAGTATACAAATTAATATAGGGTAACAATGATTGTTACGGCGTACAAAAGTTATGATGGCTATTGAGTAGAAGCATTCAATATATAATTCATAATTTGTTTGGTGAATAAATTTGAAAATGCCTCCCAGAGGACAAATAGGTACGACAATATCATTACATAACGTGTACCTTCAACTAATTTATTTGTTTTAGTACAGACTGTCAATGTTAATTGTGTGTATTCTAGATCGACTAATATAGTATTATCAGAATATTTGTATTATAAGAATAATTTGGAGATAACATCCCATATTATTACCAAAATATTGTACCTTTAAGTATGTGCTATGATTACGTATTGTTACGGTATTTTTTCTTACCAGTTTTCAGTTATGCTGATTATCAAATACAGATGTTTGAATGTACATGTATATCTGTATGTTTCTTTGTTAATTTTCGATTCAAATCAACCCACACCAATCTAGAAATGTCAAAGGAGGTTCAGTAGGATTAACTTTTCATGATGAATGTTGCAGGAGGACAAAATGAGGCTGAAACTGTCAAACAAGATTTAACTAACCCGGAAGCTGCGTGCCCGTGAACCAGATTTTAAAAACGGGTCTCTACACTAGAATTATAAACATACCACTGCGCCATCTTTAGATAAACGGGTCCCTACACTAGTATTATGAACATACCACTGCGCCATATTTAGATAAACGGGCCCCTACACTAGTATTATGAACATACCATTGCGCTATCTTTAAATAAACGGGCCCCATCACAAGTATTATAAACATACCACTTTAGATAAACGGGTTCCTGCAGCTGCATTAATTATTCGTCATCAGTTGCCACTTTGAACTTGGACCAATGGCACACAGCTTTTAATAGCAGCTGCAAAAAGTAGGAACACCGATCATGTTCCTTCTAAGCTGATATCACGCCACGTCTGTGAAATGAAACCAGCCCTTAAAAAGCTTATGTCCCATACTTTATGTATGTGGCAAGGGATAAGATACATTAATTTGGAGACTCCAATTTCCCATACGTCTAAGACTCACCACGTCCATCAACAAACCCGAACGTAGCCGGACTCCAACTGGAAGAGACCCGCTTCTCTTGTGTACAGTTCTACGTTGGACGTTCAGGCGTTGGAAGCTGAACGGTCTTGATGTGAATGTTTCCGGTGAAAAATCTAAGACCAATGTTTATCACGATGCCGTCCTTAGCTGAGAATTATTTGTCTATGTAATACCAGAAGCCACTTTTTTATCTATGTATCTCTGTTACAGGGAATACAAATATGTTTGGTTATTATTCCGGCAACCAATTGGTGACCCAACCTGGCGCTTTATTTGTCGAACAACACCGCCATATCCAGCTAATGATGAATATATGTCACGAAATTCTACTAAAATAAACTAATTTGACAATAAACACCTCATGTATATTAATAATTTAAAAAAATATAGTGCTAATTATTTCAGAAACAAAACACCGGGCTGTCTGTCTGGTGGATTCCAGTTTCAAAACTGGTTTCTATGGCAACTGTCACGGCTATGGAAGGGTCCTGCTAATCACCGTCATCTTAACGAGAACATGATATTTAATTATTTCGTTATTTTATCGAGTTTCTACAAATATTGTGCTGAACGTTTTCAAATCTGACAATGTAAACAGTCGAATGAGGCGGCAAGAGGATGGTCTATAAATCTATAATAATATACCATACTCATATTTGACTGAGTGCGGTAATCTGTCTGGGAACGAGCCTAAGTTTCTATTATTAGAATATCATTATTCCGATATTTTCTTCTCATGTGTCGGTTCCAGATCCCGATGTTCTGGACATTTCTATCAACTTTTTATCATCGGTTGGTTGTTGCCGTGATCCAGTTGGCGATCTACGGCACTACAATCCACCAAGTAGTGGGCTCGAAGTCTTCGGTTGTCTGCATCAACGCGATGATTCATCCATTGATAAAAACATTATGTTGCCTGATAATATTACAAATAATCCACGCGCAGATTCTCCACGACCTGGGTACGACATGACGATGTTCCGAAAGTTGTCCCTAGTTCTGAAGTTTCATAAAAGACGGAATAGCACATATATATATATATATATATATATTGTGTGTGTGTGTGTGTGTGTGTGTGTGTGTGTATGTGTGTAAAACTTCAATGTTATAGTTCGGAACTGGCTTCTTACAGCGTGAAGTATTGCTTATCCATGGCAACATACTTACTACACAAGTACAGCGAGATATAACTTACGTTTTAGTTAACAGATAATTATCTGCAGTAAGACACACTCACACATCTCTATCACTCTTTTGAGCTTCATACATTGATAGAGTTATGTGTTGATAACAATAGTCGTTTAAAAGCGAGTTATGTGCTGCATCACTGTCAATGAATGACACCGATATGTCAACTAGACATACGACTCACAGGAGACGTGTATTTCTGTTGTTAAGACTTTTTGAATGAAACAATGAGATTTATAACTCTGTTTGAACATTCGAATGTCAGAACATCCGACTGCCTGTGTGTGTGTGTGTGTGTGTGTGTGTGTGTGTGTGTGTGTGTGTGTGTGTGTGTGTGTGTGTGTGTGTGTGTGTGCAGATAGATAGATAGATAGATAGATAGATATATAGATAGTTTCTTGCCATAATTGGCTTATCTTTCAATGATTGATTGAGCGACTGAGTTTTGAGGACACCTCAACACTAAAAGGTCATTTAATGCTGAACCCTTTTACGGGAGGCCGTGTTTCGAGTCAATTATATATTCCGAGCTCAAGAGTGTCTCTTCCCTTAATGGATTTTATGAGCAGAACCGCTAAAACGGTCATCATTCAAACAATTGTTCCATTTTCTTGATTGAGCTTCAACTTTGAGGCGAAACTTGTAAGTTTCCAATCAATTCGCAAACACAGAGCCAATATTATATAAATAGAAATATTGATTAATAGTGAAACGTTCATGGCTGGTCAGACACACACACGCACGCCCACACGCGCATACACGCACGCACACGCACGCACACACACACACACACACAGAGACACACACACACATCATGACAGACGTCTAAAAACCCTTATAAAACACATCTATATCCCATGTTAAAACACATTAATACAGAACGCATATGTCACCCATACTTAATGCGAGACGAAACCCGGTATAAATTAATTATACAAGCGATTTAGTAATGTTGTTATGGTAATTATATTATCTATCAGAGAATATCCGTCGTCAACACTCCTTTTTTGGAGTACTGAGGATAAAGAACAATTTCATAAAATGGAAAACATTAAATAAGTTTCCATACACGCAATTTAAATGGCAAGGAAACGGCATTTAATTATATCGCCTTAACCAGGACGACAACATCAGATGTAAATTTAATTCCTACCGGAGACGGAAACAGCTGCTTCGTATTAGAATAACGTCATCCAGCTGTTACAATATCTGTGTTTGACAAGTTGTCTTCTTTATATTAAACCACAGGAAGAAGCCTGCAGTATCATTGACTGACGTAGAAACAGTGAGTGAGTGAGTGAGTGAGTGAGTGAGTGAGTGAGTGAGTGAGTGAGTGAGTGAGTGAGTGAGTGAGTGAGTGAGTGAGTGAGTGAGTGGTGGTGGTGAGTGAGTGGTGGTGAGTGAGTGAGTGGTGAGTGGTGAGTGAGTGGTGAGTGAGTGAGTGAGTGAGTGAGTGAGTGAGTGAGTGAGTGAGTGAGTGAGTGAGTGAGTGAGTGAGTGAGTGAGTGAGTGAGTGAGTGAGTGAGTGAGTGAGTGAGTGAGTGAGTGAGTGAGTGAGTGAGTGAGTGAGTGATGATTGGTGTTTTATGGCTACCTTTGTGCACATGGTAGAGTAAATGGGCCGAGAGACCTCCAAAGATAATGAAGCGAAGTCAAAGATGAAACAACCTTCAGATATGCCCATGACCAGATTCGTACACGAGTGGTTGTTATCTGTGGTCCAACACGCTACCGCTAGACCCTGGAGGCACACCAGAGTGAGTGATTGAGTGAGTGAGTACAAACCCTAGCCTACGGGCCGTCTAAACCCTTACAATCTATACAAACCCTAGCCTACGGGCCGTTTAAAGCTGCTACTGTCTAGATCACGTCTAAACCCTCATGCTACAAGTCGTCTAAACCTTTACTCTACAGGTGACCTTTAATTCCTCACCGTACCAGTTGTCTAAACCCCTATTCCTCAGACGACTTCTTAAGGCTTACTTGATAGGCTATCTCTTACCCTACCTTAAAATTCGTCTAAACCCTTACTCTACAAGCCGTCTAAACCCCCCTACTGTACTGTTTACGTCTATACCTTTATCATACAAGCCGTCTAAATCACTACTTTATGGATGACTTCTAAACCCTAGCCCTACAAGCCGTCTTAATCCATACTCTGCAGTTGATGTCTAAACCCTTACCCTATAAGCTTTCTATACCCTACAGGTGACTGACAGACACTCACTCCCCACAAGACCACTTAACCCATACTCTACGGATGACATCTAAGCCCTCACGTTACAAGCCGTCTATATCCCTAATCTACAGGTGACTGATAAACCCTTACCCTACAAGCCGTCTAAACGGCTACTCCATGCGACTTCCAAACCCTTGCCCTGTCAGCCATTTAAATCATCATTTTACGGATGGCTGCTAAAGCTTTACTCTATCAACCGTCTAAGCCACTAATCTACACTCTAAACCCCAACCCTACAAGCTATAATTATCATGGGAATGTTTAGAGTAGAGTAGAGTAGATATACTGATCAGGCATACCTAACTGGAATCAACCTCTCCCTGCGACATTTTATTCGCACTTCCCTCTGTGATGCGGCAGTTTTTCACGCCCCAGTTGCTTTCTCTACGTATCCATTCCCCCAGTTCTTTTCGCGACCCCTCCGCCTCTATAATTTATGAATACTCAATAAATAGATTAAAATGCAATTGAAAACAGAGCGTTATATGTAGTAAACAGATCGCTTTGGAGTCGCGCTCGAGGTAGTTGCTTCAATGGACAGCTATAGTTCGTTTGAGGTACGATAACAGGTTGGAAGAGTTTTATTGCATGTTGTTGTTGTTAACGACCCAATTTGCCAATTTCTGTTGTATGACGTCAAATATTCAAAACCAGACCTCAAACTAGCCGCGAACCATCAAATGCAGTAATTTACATCTGAAGACACAATATGCTGCAAAGAAACTTGCAGCCAAGATAGAATATTAAAACGTATGCAGTTAAGTAAAGGTCAAGACCCTATTAGAAACGAGTTGGGTTGTCATTTATGCAATATTTAAATATCATCAACGGGGCTCTACTTAATATGGCAAATAGTAGATGCGGTGAGGATGACATCAGTGTTGACAGCTTTAATGGTTAAATAATGCCAACCGACTCCAAATAAAAGAATAAAATAATGATATGATGACAAGATTAATTAATTATAATTGTTACACGACTAAAACACATTTACAAATCTGATTCCCGTCAAAACACAACGTGTGTTCAACTTGATGACAGCTAGTAGAACGAGTCGAGTGTCAAGGAATGGAGGAATATCCGTGGTTTGGTGGAGAGCGACTAGGTCAATCATATATACATAAATAGGTATTAATAAACGGCATTTATTGAATGTATATCAAACAGGAAGTCTCCATACACTCGTAACTATAAACAATTACATCTCATGCCACCTATTCCAAAAGGATATTCCCTGATAATACGCAAACGTAAATAAGTTTGTTAATCAATCCAGACCGACTTGTAACATTCAGTAATTGTAGATGAACGTGTTCAGACATGACGAAACTGTACAGTTTATTAGGTCACAATTTTCGATTTGAGATACAGAGTCGAAATATTTCGAAATACATCGAAAGGCGTGAAACCGTCATACTGCGCATAACTCTACTGCGCATGCGTGACCGAAAACACTACCGAAGAAGAGTTCCAAATACTGCTGCGCCAACGGAACGAGTGAACGTTGAATAAATATTTGACGGTAATGAAATGAGAACGTTTGGAAGCTATTAAAATTAAGGGTTTGGGTTATTATTAAGGTTGTTATTGTTGTTGTTGTTGTTGTCTTCTCGTCACATGAAGACCGAGCCATTTTACATTTTCCCACACTCCGTTAAACAGATCCATCAACTCCAGGAAATAGTTGTCAGATTTCAAGTTCCGGGAGGAAATAAGAGGAAAATCTGAGTAAATTATTCTGACAAGAAACATTATCAATCATAATAAAATATATATCATTATCAGAATAGGAGAAGGTTGTTAGGAGAAGGGGGATTTGTGTGTGTGTGCGTGTGTATGGGAAATTCAAAAGAAGACTCATTTCTAATATTCATCAGCATCCCGTATCAGAAAATGGAGGATGCTGGAACAAACGTGTAATCGTCAGATGACTTGAGTTGAGACATGGATTATTGTAATAATATTTGACTGGATGAACTCAGTTTTGGGAAGGAATTTCTAATGAACACGATATACATATATTCAATCAGACGTCATGCCATCGACAGATTTATAACTTGTTAGTACAGCCTTAACGTCTCATTATTCTGTATATTCTGAATAATTGGCATGATAATAATATATGCCATATAACAGAAAGTTATTACAATAGTCTATTCGAACTGTAACAAGATCACGGGTCATTGTAGCATGTATTAAGATTTGGCAAAAAATTTAAAGAATATTACTATTTCTCGTTGAAATCCTGTTGGATTACAATTAATGATGTCTCAGTGTGGCTTCAGTTGGCATTCATCACACAATGGCTCAGTATTAATTGCATCATAATTAAATGGATGTCATTATCTGCTAGCTCCATCCCCGTTTATTCGCCTTCGGTGAGCGCTTACTCGTTGTTTTTTCTAATAATTTTGTTATTTCTTCTTGAATGTTTCAGATAACTGACGTATTGGTCGGTCTTTTTTCTATTGCCTTCTAAATAACATTTCTCATGATTAATTACGCTGTTAGGTTGCAATTAGAGAACCCCTCCTCCCCCCATTGTAATAACCTGTTTCTACCTTTAATTTAAAGATTCACATATATGTTATAAGTTAGAAATAATCAGAAGTTAATCTTTTTTCCTAATGCAGTAATATGTTATTGTTCAATAACAATAAGATTATGGTAGATAATAAATAAACACTCACGGACTCTTATTAATTTCAGTAACGTAATATACAGAGCCATGTGGTGGTGGTGGGGGGGGGATGTAACATATTTAATTGGTCACATATTAGTGTACATTATTATTATTTGTATCTATTTTTATTTAACCTTATATAAAATAGATATGCACATTGAATACATATTATTCAACGATATAGTATCTGTATCGACTAATTAATATATATATATATATATATATATATATATATATATATATATATATATATATATATATATAAATTAACGGGATAACTAGCAGTAAAAACGTGTTATGCATAAAATAACAAATATATTAGGTAAAATATTTCATAATTCAATGTGATGTGTCAACATTAAAATGGCACCAACAACATATTGAATACATGACGATCGTAAGGATCACGGCTCAACAATAGCTGCCTTACACTGTCTGCCAATCCATCTTCTACCATGTAACGGTTCTCCTTATAGATCCTGAACTCCGACATGTCTGTGTTGGAGTACAGTGTTCGTTGTGATGGCAGTTTGGCGTCACTTTCTTTAGTTCAGGCTATGCCCTTATTGTCCGGATGAAGACAACGCATGTGCGGACATTGGGAGCCATTTCTTGATTTGATCCGTGAGCCATTAGAATTTTTGCGATTTTTGTAAAGTTAGTGATGTCTTGTGAAATACTTAGAATTCGTAACTACGATGACTAGAAGCGGGTATTGTGTATGATGGGCTTTACATCAGAGAATTCGGATGTAAAGCCCATCGGAGAGATATCAGAAGATAGACAGAACATTTCTAACTGTTTCTCTGTGATTTTATTTTTATAAGCTATTTTGTGTAAATAAATATATTTTATGATACATATTTGTCAGTAGGTTTTATGAACATATAAAACATTTACTATGCATTTTGTAAACAGGTTTGGGGAGATTTTGTGCGATTCATATTTTCACGCAGTCAACCAAAATCATCATACTTCCATGTTAACTGTAATATTTCACAGGTAAATGCACATATTATTGTAATTCTTCTTAGTCCTTATAGAGGATATGTAGACCTACCTTGCAGTATCAAGCTTGTCTAATTATGTGCTTTTATTTGTACAGAAGTGACAAAATAAAACTACATTGTGTATTTCATTTTTCATTTTAAGATTATTTTCATATACTAATCTTATGCTAATTAGCCACAAATAGTCACAAGATTTATGAAAATACAACCAATGTAAAGATACCGCTTCTGTAATTCATAATATATATGTATTGTAAGGGTTTTGATGACAAATTTACACAAAAGGTTCCTCCATAAATTCAGGGTTCATAATGTATTAGTTAATTTTTGTTTAGTCTGCATAACATTTATCAATAAGAAATTAAAAAAAAGATACTTCATGTTTAGAAGAAATAGTTTTTTACTCTGGCGATCAGATCAGTGTGTCCAACTAGCTTGCCACAGACATGCGTATTTAAAAGATGAGAGTAAATGACCTTATGTCATGAAGCATTACAAAATATGGTGTAAATCAAATCTAGTGAATTTATTTCGACAGTCGTTTCTATATTATTTACATTCAGTGGTTCCAGAACAGGTGTACTTTTGTAGTATTTGTGTAAACCTGCACTGGCTTTAAGTAATTTTGTCTGCAACTTTTCCATGTTGCTTAGCGACTTTTTACTTATATACATAGAATTACAATAATATGTTAAAATAGGTCTAATTGCCGCCTTCCAAACGTAGGACAAAGTATCTGAGTTATTTTTGTTAAAACCAGCGCCTTGCGTGGCATAATAAGCCCTCCCACATGCATTAATTCTATTATCAAAGTCTACATTTGGCTTAGCATGAGATATTGAGACACCTAAATAGTTCATACTGTCCATTTCTTTAAGTTTTACATCGTTAAGCATTCACTCAGAGTGTGGATCTAAATTACAATTACCAAATATGGTACATTCAGGTTTTGATGGATTAAACGGCAAACCATGAACTCTGATGTATTTGCTTGCAAAATCAATTAAATGTTGCAAACCAGAAAAGGCCAAACTGGCCAACATTAAATCGCCAGCACAGCAAAAAACATTAAAAGATAAATACAATTTAGTTAATATTAATACCACCTGTACATTGAGACAATTTATTAATTCTAACTGAGTTATCATAGATATCATAAAATTGTATAGCACATACCTCTATTTAATATTTGTGGCGCCTCCGTGGTCTAGCGGTAGCGTGCTGGATCACAGATCACTACCACCCGTGTTCGAAGCCCGGCGTGGGTATATCTGAAGGTTAGTTTCGTCTTTCACTTCGTCTCATTACCTTTGGAAGTCGCTCGGCCCATTTAGCCTACCTTGTGCACAAAAGTGGCCGTAAAACATCAATCATCATCATCATCATCTATTTAATATTTGTGAGTGAGTGAGTGAGTGGTTTGTTTCGCCTCATGTTTAATTACTCGCTCGCTGGAGGATTCCCGGATGTACTTTCAAGCAGACCCGTTTGTTTATATCATTGACCTAAAAGAAAATAGCATTTGCCTGAAAGAACACGGCCGCCGATTTGATGGCAAACAGACCCCAACTACCCGGAAGTTGGAGTCTGTTTGCGGTTCCGGTGCGGGCAAAAAGGAACACAGGCTGCTAAAATTAGGTTTATAAACATGGTGAATTCTTGTTGTGTCGTTGGTTGCATAAGCCGTGTGTGTGGAAGCAATACAAAAGGAATATCTTTTCATCGGTAAGTATAAGGAACACATTTAAAGTAGCTGTTAAAGCGGGTTTTTTTTGCGGGAAATTAAGCTTAACTGTTATTCTATTTAGCCTGTACGACAACCCCCGGCCTATCTCTGGTGTTTGATTCCAATTAAATTAGATCTACGGACTTGCATAAAACGACATTTACATATTTCATGGCATATAATAGAAAGGAATAATACAGATTGTCTGGACACACAAAATTATAATGCACATATCACAATAAATGTCCGTATTCGTAGGTTCAAAACTCGAAGCGTAGCCGCTTCAACGTTGTTTATTGCCCCTACCAGAAGTCAGCGCTATTTAGTCATGGCTGCCCAATCAAACATCACTGAGTGTTCGGTCTAGTTTTCTTTCAAATCAATGGTTTATATCATGACGTTCATGAAGAACTACCAAAGACCATATACGATCTTTGGAACTACTTCCCACAGAGCTAACGTTATGATCTTAATATTCCCTCCGATGGAGCAGAATTTATATTCGTTGAAATAAGCGCTAATGGTGTAAACAATTATTATTTGATAACTTAAATATATGTAAACAACAGGCTTCATCTGCATTAAAATAATATGTATAACATGAGCTACACTAGTTATAAGCATCAATTTCGAGTCATTGAATTGCTGATTTACCGGAGAGAGAGGCTTTTCAAATTATTTATATAGCTTGGAAAAAATACTTTCCAATTGAGTTCATTAAAATTACATTCTAATAATCGAAAAACAAAAATTACATCACTATACAGAAACCTAACCTATTTACATAAATAAAGCCTGTTGTAGAGGCCATATTGGTTGGGTGTTTGTAAAAATAATAATGATAAGTGCGGGTAAATATTCATCTGAGAGACCGAATAAAATATTACGAGTAGAGATATTTTCTCACGACTACTAACTAACAAAATGCCACATAATTGTATGCTAGGAGTATTGCTAACAACAAATATTACAATAAATATGTATTGTTCTCACAAGTTTTTTTTGTGGAAGGCTTAATTTTCCTAGATGTCACCAATTACGTAGCTTCATCAGTCAAAGTGATGTTGTTATTAATGTCATAGGTAATAGAAGTATAATAGTAGATTAACTAGCCATTAATTAACCACGATCAACGTGGTCGATTAACTAGCCATTAATCAACCACGATCAACGTGGTCAGCTGGAAGAATTTATTTTAGTATTTACCAAATCAATTTTGACCCCCCCCCCCATAGAAATACCAAAAATAAAACAATAAACTTCATAATTTATGGTGTGAAGTAGCAGCTCACAAAATACATATAATAGGAGCCAGTTATCATTTATGTTGGAACAAAATACATCAACTCAGTATTAGATAAAAATATGTTAATATGTAAAAGTTTTACTGTACGGGTAGTTGTTGATTTTAGTTATTTAGACATTAGTCACCTAATGTAAACAAATATCATAAACATCAGTATGAACCGGGTACAAACCCACAACCTGGAAGTTTACATCGCAGTAATGACTTGGCTATCGAAACGACCTGTACTGTGTGTGTGTATGTGTGTGTGTGTTCAGGATATATATACTTGTGTGTGTGTGTGTGTTTTATGTTACATATAATAAAGGCGTGGGCTCAGGTTTATGTGTGTGTGCGTGTGTGTGTGTGTGTGTCTGTGTGTGTGTCTAATTCAAAATAAAAGCAATAGCTAACCATGAAATGAAATATTTTCTTTCAAAACCAAACAAAACTTACAGTAATATTTATTTTCAGTATCATATTATTATCTTATTTTTTATATAATTACATGTGAATTGGATACCAAATAAACAAAAAGTAGCTCATTATAAAAGATCAACATCAATTAATATATAGTAAACAACACTTATTAATGATCTTAACCAACACAATGTATACATTTCTTAAAGAAATTGATATGAAGGAAACAAATAATTTTTACAGAAATTGATCTTGGCACATTTAAATTTTAATTATTTATACGAAACAAAATATCTTTTATTCAATTGTTTTCTCGCCTTGACGACTGACAACGTGTTATTGTTCCTTACTTGTAACTTTATTTGTACTACACAAAACATTTTCCCGCTTTTTTAATTACAAAGTGTATGGTCATATCTTCAAAACTAATCCGACGTAATAAATCTACTTCCATAATTAGCAGCGATAAGACGTCCAGCCATTATTGTCGTAGATTGGTTCTGTTGGGATTTTTAATTAATTTTCAACCCAGAAAATTAACTCTCAACTTTGCAGTTTGTGGCCATTAATGTAAACAAATATACGGAAGCTAATGTCTACATTTGGAAAGGCATACTCAACATCGTTTTATACAATTATTTTATCAAGTTCATCATGACTATAAGTTTTGTTTTTACTGTTTTTGTTGCCCTGAAATTATGGCGCACATCTGAGTGAAATCAGAGATCAAGTCCTCAGGATATACCAATCAGTTTTCACAGCACTGGGAGTACTTTTCAATTTGAGTAGATGAAGAAGTGACATATTTTGGCGCATCACTTAGAAAATAAAATCCGTCTGCTACTTCTTTGTACACCTCTCTTCTTCTCGTCTAAGCTACAAGTTTGAATTAAGAACAATTGTACTGTAGAGAGAGAAGAAATTAACTGCTACTTGACGGCTGTCAACAGCACTTCGGTCTACCTGTAGACATTTTGAACAATTAGTTAAATGGGTTCCTCACGGGTAGTTTTTGGACAGATAAGAAGGCTTCCTTTTTCCAGAATTCCCATATCTTCAAATGTATCCCACAAAATGTATCAAATTTGCTTATAAACCCAAACAATCCTAGACAATTACCATTCTGCAATGATCCAAACCTTTCTTCTGTTCATCGAAAACCAATGTTACGTTCAATTAACGTACGAATAACAACTATCACACGCCTCAAGATATGTTCAGAGTAATTAAAGTCTTCTTTAATTTGTTGTCTTAATTGCCTAAACGTTGTCTGGAAGTTAAACATGTTAGCATAGAGTCTTAATGAGTAGTGCTTCTTTCATTATAATTAATTATAATAATATTTCTCCCTGAACCCTACTCTTTTACCAAAATGCGAACATTTAGCAACAAACAGTTTACAAACAAACAGTAAACTGATCCTGTTGATGGTTAATACAATAACAAATCTTCTCTTGTATTTCTCACCATTGGCCTTGGTCCCAAAGACAGGTGTTTGTGTACAGCATGTTGCTGATTAACTATTACATAAAATGGCGTTAAGGTTTGTCAAATGTCTTATTGTTGTGATGAAACTCACTAAGCCGACAATAAATAAATAAAGCACATCCTCACCGGAGAAATCGAACCACTAACCTGTTTCTTTTGTGTGAGTGTTTTTGTTTTTTTTTGGGGGGGGGGTCATCTTTTACAGACTGAATTATTTCATCACGATCCACTAAAGTTGAATTTTTAGCAATTATGTAAAATTAGATAGTTTTGTAAAATAACTTGAATCAACATTTGAAATATCAAGATAATTTATAGGCCAAGTGAGGTAATTAGTGAGACGTGTGCTGGTTGAGTCAGCTTGCGCCACCTCAGTGACCTGAATGTCATGATGTAAATATTATGACCTTCATCCGAACAAATTGGTAGCTATATCCACTTCTGATGAGAGAGATTGGTTTTGATCCGGAAGATCTTATTATGTAACTTGTGTCAAAACAATTAGTCTGTTTTCAGTGTTGGACAATAAATACAAAGCCTTTTGTTGTTTCTGTTTTGACAGTTTTCTCTTTTATTTGCCAATTAAAATGACACTTTTCATCTGGAGTCTGAGAAATATAGAAGTTTAATATATATATATATATATATATATATATATATATATATATATATATATATATATCACGTGGCAAATAAAAGCAAGACATGTCATATATAAAATGATGCGTACAATAAAATACGTATGGATACATTACCAGCATCACGTATGTTATTATCATCATAATCATCATGTGATAAAATACATACAGTCAAAATCAGTATCACCATTTTTTATAAGCACCATTAACAAATATATTATGACGTATTATATACTGTCTGTGTCATCATCATGTGGGTGATGAGCAGTTCAACAGCCAGAATCTCGCTGTCTGTCGGTGTCAGTCCGTATCAACAACAAGTATCTATATACCGTTTAAGATCTGTAGTCAAATGGCCGAGTGCTTCCTAGTTTTTTTTATATAATTGTTAAATGAATGCAATAACTTGTAAACCAAAAACACCATAGGCTATAAATTGTAGATATGTAAAATAAGATAATATTATTAACTCTCGGAGTATTATAAAATAATATTAAACTTTTGTGTGTGTGTGTGCGCGCGCGTGTTAAATTTGTTACTTTTGCCATTTTAATGACGATTTGCTGGTTTTCGACAACTGTCGTTTCATCTTCCTTAGAGAGCTAATTAAATTAAACATCCAACAATTTTGTGTTATGTATTATATACACAGGTACGTATACCTGTATAATTATGTAATCATATATGATCTGCTATCTTAAATATATTAATCCTGTAGAGAACATATAATTTTGATTTATTATCTGAATACGAAGTCATAGCTAGACTATATGGATATTATATTAATTTATGCAACACCAACAATTAAAACCAAATAATTATTGACGTCAGTTGATGTGATAAATAATATTTACATAAAATCAACATTCATTAAAAATATTAGTCATCGTATATTATTAGTATTAAGGGAAACAAAATCATTACAAAATGAAACATTCCATATACACAACTGGCTAATTAATATACTGGATTAATGGGGGGGGGGGTCCTATATGGTTTAAGTTGCTTCATTTGGGTTTCATTTGGGTTCATCGATAAAGTGCGAACTTAAACAAACTGCAAGTCTGAAACATGGATATGCAACTAGTTTATGTGAAGTCATATATATTTGCTATACAAATTAATAGGTTAAATTTAATCAACCTTAGTATCATTGTGAAATAACTTAATATTATGCATGATATTTGTTAATACCTTGATATCACATATACGGAATATTTAGTCACAATGTGTGTTGGGTTCGATATCTCGTACTGCTCATAATATTATCGCCAAAAGCTAAACTCTAAACGTGACTTGAAGTTGAATGTACTCATGCAGTATGTTAATTGCTGGTCACAAATTTTCTGGGAAACAGTTTAAAAACCCTAGCTGAGTATTTAGATATAGGATTTGATGTTTTAGAGGGAGTGTATATTTGATATATTTTAAGTGGGACAAATTAAGTTGACGGCATATAAATGTCAAGCATTAGACATAGAAAACCAAATCTTACAAAGTAATGATGTGTGGGACATTTCTCGATAGTGCTGCCCCGTCGTGAATTGGTTTTCATTGGTTGCAACGCTGTTCATAATGTACATGTTTTAAGTAAAACCTTGACTTTCGTTCTTGTGTGTTGTGGTTGTACGTGTGCGATCAAATAGTGTGTAGATCTAATTTTCTGAAACAAGATTGCACGATGGTGATATTCCTTAGCAATAATACTATGCTACTTAAATTGCACTAATTTTATAATCGGTGCGAAAGAAACATGGCATCATTACGGCATCTGACAAGTCGGACTCGTTATTTGAAACTGTCTAATCTAGATCTAGTTAGGTCACTTAGGAACACAAGTTCTGGCACTATAGTTGCCAAACTAACAAATAGGTCTAGCTACCTCAATATAACTACCCCTGTCGTAATTCCTTCGAACGGGTGTTTGCATACGTTAGCTGTTAATTCATATTCCTGCCCAAGTTATAGTTCTTTGTGCAAGTACTCCGGCACACAAGGCTGGTTCTCGTGTGCGCGTTCGTATTCCTCCTCTAAATCCAGTTGCAATGATAGCGAAAAAGCCGACCAGTTAACGGCAGAAGTCACGGATACATATGTCGATGAAATGAAAGATGAACTCAGACAGATGGCAGAAAATCAAAAGCGGATCAAAGAACAAGTGGAGTGCGAAATTCCAAGAGAAACAGATTTTGTTGTGATCGGTGGAGGAAGTTTTGGCATGTCAGTAGCCTACTGGTTGAAGAAACGTCATCCTGATGGGTTTTCTTTGACAGTTGTGGAGAGAGATCCAATGGTAATTTTGTAGTGTAAAGGATCGCTATTTAACTGGCCAATCTATTGCTCTAAGAAAAATAAATGCAAAGTAAAAACGTTCGCCGCATTAATCCACAAACTATAAATGTCACTTTAGCCTTGTGCTCAAAGGTTTCTGTTTTAAGCTTGCAGTTATGTGGAGTCTATTTGAAATGAATAAATGTATTTTTATGAAAACTGTAGAATAAAGGCTGAAAAAATTATCTCCAAGCAGTCACAGGTTCTTTTAAGAATCTAGTGTTTGCCTGGAAGATGCTGTTATGGTTATTTTATTGAGGCAGTAAAAGTATGAATGTTCCAAGTATATTTAAATTACATAATTTCCACAAACATTTTGAATTGTGCTATTAAAACCCTAACTGGACAAATTTTAATTAAAATTCATGTTTCTAAAATTGTACCTGGAGTGCCTTCATGGCTTAGTGGGTAGTGCAGGTAGTGGAAGATCTGTTGCACTTTGGTTCAAACCCTGCCAGGGCTATGTCAGAAGAGTGTTTCATCTTTCACTGTGCCTCATTATCCTTGGAAGGTGTTCACAAAAGTGGCTATTAAACATCTTTTACTGTGCATGACCACTACCTTGTATATTTACCATAGCCCTAGAATTTATTATACATAAAGTTGTTTATCTTGTAACACACAAAGGACAAAATATTTGATGGAGTTTATTCAAGCCAAACTATCATGGGCCAAAATGGAAGAAATATATATACCAGATGTCTGCACAATTGCAGATCCTATTTCACAGTGGTACAGTTATGTCAAGTATACGACCACGTTTGTTTTGAAGATTTCACACGTAAACTCGGTATATGTTAATTCAATGTCTGGTCAGTGCATGCTAACATTCAATGTCATATGACCATATATTTTGCTTGGATAAACTTTAAGTGGAAAAAGTGTCAAGAACCACAAGACAAGAGTAGACTTAATTTCTTAAGCCAGTTATCTGATCAAACAATACCTCTAAATGAATTATCATGTCTTCTTATTTGATTAATTCACTGTCCTCTGCTAATTTTATGTGAAGTTCATCTTTGAAATCCATTGTGATGATTGTAAATTGACTTTGGCACATAATTAAACCCTTTGTGGTGTCGAGTTTATTATTTTCTGTGTGGGAGCTTCCAGTAATGATAAACCTGATTCACAGGTACTTAATGCTTCAGGTATAAATATATCTCACATGATCAGTATATTGTAGGAATTTGTTTGATATGATTTATGAATAATTCTTTTGGCATAATAATATTGTTAATAATTTATTAGCAGTTTTTCGCATGATAAATGATGGTCTGCACTTGACTTATAGTTATACACAGATCCATGCAATTTCTCATAACCATTACAGGGTTTGCACAGGTCCTTGAAAACCTGGAAAGTCCTGGAATTTTAAAATTTGGATTTCAGGTCTGGAAAGTCCTGGAATTTTTGTTAAGGTCCTTGAAAGTCTTGGAATTTGGACATATATATCTATATTTCCAATCACAAGCGTACAGGAATTCAGTCGGTACACTTCTTCCGAAATATAGGTGTATCTTTGCACATTAAAAGTTTGTGAATTCATTGAAAAGGTCCTTGAATTTGACATTCGAAAGTCCTGGAATCTGAGATGTCCGAATGTGTATGAACCCTGCATTAATATAATTTCTCTTGTATATATATGGTAGCTTTCCTTGTTATCCTGTTTATAATTTTACTCACAAAGGAGATCTAATGCATCAATAACTTATAATGGTCAATTTAATTGCATATTACCATAAATGCGATTATGTAACATTTTAAATAGCATATTAGGTCAAGCAGATGGACGACTGATAAATTTTCAGAAGAAGTGAGTGGCTTCATTACCTCTGAAGACCACTTTGACCTTTTACTGCATGAAGAAAAATAGCCATAAAATAGCAACATTTAAATTTCCAGAAGAACATTTCAGTTTCTTTAACGTTTCAGGCTTTGAGAATGTCCATTTTCAGGTGAACTCTGTTATCTTGATGATGTCTTATGATCAAAATCCAAAAGCGTGTGGCTGGACTTTGTTTCAGGTTACTTCACGCCTACAGCATAGCCACTGTCTTTTAGTGTGCACAGCCATGTCCGTGTGTCGTAGTGTCTCCGAATTCGAGTGAAGTATATAACACAACGTGAAACTACCTACGATAAACAGCCAAACGTTACTCGCCTCATCTACTGCTAATCCATCATGTTTGTTGTTGTATATTTCTCCACATAACTGCCATCTAATATAAATCGATGAAAATTTATAATTTCACAAAAGACCGTGACTGCTTTGATTTATTTTCTCTTGCTCTAAACATTTTTCTAATTGCAGATTCTTTTTTCACTAGCTTTGCACCTCGAGAGAGATTAATTATTTGTTTCATATTGAATGAAGTGAATGTTTTGTGTGTATGGTAACTATTTATATATCTACAGACACACACACATACATATATTATAAAGGTCTGTTTTTCTTCTCATTCAGCACAGTCAGTCTTGCAGCACCTTGGGTTTGGCATCACTGAGCCAGCAGTTTTCTGTGCCAGAGACAATCAAGATGTCATTATTTTCGGCAGAGTTTTACAGAAGTATGAGAGACCATCTCGGTGTTTTAGGTGTGTTAATTATGATAATGAGTTTCTGGTGGACGAGCACTTTATTTCTTACTAAAGTCATTGTATTATGCGCACAAGGCTGATGGATTTAGTGTTTTTCATTTTCAGAATAAACCCACACATCCTAACCCACAAACTATTCCATAACTCATGAATTCCTACCACCAAGCTACTCTCCAGCAGACATTAGCATGATGACCAATGTTGTCCATCTGTCTGCACTTAGTGTAGTGAATGCTTACTGTGCTTTCTATCCTGATGCCATTTTTTTCCGGTTGTCTTCCAGTACAGTCGTGCAGCCACCGCACTGTCTGTAGGCTCGATTAGGCAACAGTTTTCGCTACAAGAAAACATCCAGCTGTCAATGGCTTCATTCAAATTCCTGGAGAATGTTCGTGAACATCTCAGTGTCTTAGGTTAATAGCACTTGACTTACCTTTGTTAATTTGCTTAGAAGCTCTTTTATGAGTAGGTAAAACTATTTCCTGTCACTAATTACCTGTAATATAGCTTTGGTCACTTGAATCACGTTATAATTTCCTGTAACAGCACACTTCTTCAGTATGATTTTATTATCTCACAAAGCATGGCATGTTTTAGGCTTGTAAATGTTAGTTCTCAGGATTAACCCTCGGAGTTGGCAGTGCTATGCAATATATTTATATATTGCCCATATGTTAAGCTATGGTATTATTGAAAATAACCATGGTTCAATTAGTTTATCGCAGAGGTACTAATTTCTCATTTTCCTATCTATTGGAATGAAATTGCCTTGTGAAATATGTGATGATTTACAGTTTAAATCTCACAATTCCAAAAGTTTACCGTAAACAATTTTAGGGCTAATAAAAGCTACTAAATCAGCATCAACTTCCAATAATATCTGGTTTAGCTTATTATCTTGACAGCCATTTTAGATCACTATATATTTGTGAGGAATGTCTATAAAACATAATTTGTTTGTTGTCTACTCGGTGGCTGGCTTCGTTTCTAACATTCATCTCCGTGACAGGTCATTAACATATTTTGTGTACTGACTGACTCGTATGTTTGAATGAATGATATGACGGATGTTGATTGTGAAATACAGAGGTTTTCATGTGAATGGCTGAGGTGAAGAATACCTGGACTCAAAACTAGATTTACCTATATTGTTACCTAATAAATAAGTGAACCTCATATTGTATGCATTCATCTTGCTAAAGTTGTAGAAGTTTGTTACTTGTAAAGTTTATCCAGTTTTACTGATGGGTTAGTGATGATACCAGGTAACAAAGGGATGGCCAGCAGCATAATGCTTCATGTTGTTTGATATATTTAAATTTCTTAACCTTATCTAAATATTTGTTTGATGTGATGTAGTCTCCCATAAACAATTATATATGAAAGGAACTATATAAAGAGGTTACTTAGCAAATGTCATAATTTACAGTGTGTAGTGGGATACAGTGGCTGTTGAGGGAACAATATATATATATATATATATATATATATTGGTTTCTACATTCTGTTAGTTATTTAAGTAAATCCTTTAATTATTTTTCTGAGCCTGTGAAGTGCCTAAACTTGCCTGTTTTCATTATTTGCGCATTAAAAGTAATTAACTCCTTGTGTAGTTTCTTGGCAGCAGTTATCACTCCCTGTATAGTGGTATGATTACATGTGTTCAGTATTTGACAGTATCCTGGTGACACTTGATAATTAAACAATTATTATCAGAATGGCTAATTTACATTGACACATCTAGTAGCTTCGAGGGAAACATATAAACTATGCACTTGAGCCGATGACCTAGAACTAGCTTCATCATAGGTGAATGTTTGTGATATCTGACTTAAATATTCATCATGGTTCATTAGGGAATACATATGTAGTTTCCTGAGCAACTGAAGCTAATATATCAGCTTGACAGAGTTTGTTTGGCTCCCTTAAAAATCCCTGAATGTTTTATTTTGACTAAAAATGTCCCCCAATAGATTCCTTTAAATTATGATTATCCCTGGAGCATCCTTTTGTTTATGATGCTCATTATATTAAGTTCAGCCACCAAAATTACTTATTTTGTGTTTAAAAACCACAGAAAAATATTGTTCTGTTTGTAAATAAATCTTCTTTGAATGAACATAGAATGAAGTACTGTTAGTAACCTGCATTTTGACTGTAGCTAAACGATAAGTTATTTACATACCACAATCATTTGAAATAAGCTATAATTTAAATTCCATCGCTAAATTACATCAGTAATCAGTTTGTGTATAGTTAGATATTTATTAATTTAAATATGTCAGTGAATTATTTTCTTCCTTACTTTTAGCTTGTTTATGTTGTCAGCTATTTCACCATTAATAGTCACTAATGTTCTACTGTAGATTATCTTTATACATTACACTGATTATCTGTCGCCTTGTGTGCCATATTGTAAAATAAATTATTATAATGCTATATTAATATAATACTTATTCGTGTAAAACATTATCGATGAATTATTAAATCTTGTCTAAACACACAGATATTTATACACATATCACTCATACTTGCACGCATCTGGGATCTCTCATATATTTGCACACATACCTAAATGTACATAATAGTATATCTATGCACACAGCTACTGATATTCTATGATGTTGTACTTCCAGATTTAGATCCTCCAGATATTAATTTTAATCACCAAGGTTACCTGCTTCTGGCTGCTGATAAAAAGGGAGAGGACATTCTACACAGAAACCACAAGACTCAGATGTATGATGATATTGCATTAAGTGAATTGCAGAAAAAAGGTTATATAAAAGCGAATTATATTTAAACCACGTCATATCATTCCTTAATGGTGTCCTGTATACTGATGTGTGTCATTTACAGTGACCTTGGGGCAAAAGTGGAGTTAATGAGTCCAAACATGTTAAAAGCCAAGTTTCCTTGGCTTAAAACTGAAGACTTGCTGCTTGGAAGTTATGGTAAGAAAACAATAGTATACATATATATATATATATATATATATATATATATATGTTTGTTCTTGTGTGTGTGTTTGTTATTCTACCATAATAAATAATCGTATGTAGGTGTAACTTTCATGCAGGTGATAGTACACTACCTTCCAGGTTATGCCTGTTTCTGTCAGATATATTATTTTCCCTAATCATTCAATTTTTCTTAAAAGCTAGCCCCTTTATGTTTGTTCTCCGCTCTATTTCCAGGCATCTCTTTATGTATATTAATCTTTCCTACAGCTTTTCACTAGGAAATAGTTGTGCTCTTTCCTGTATCGTTCACATATAAGGAAATTGTTGGCCATATTGAAATTTGGTGGAAGTTAAGCTGATGGTTTTGTTCACTGATATATTTCCGAAGATGACACAATATACTAGAAATATTTCTTGCAGTCCTAATTTATACAAATGTGTAAAGAAATTGCCTGATATTATAAATAAATTACAAACTTATTGTAAATAGACACATAATAATATTGTAAAGTGCCTTAGAGCAGCTTCTAGCTGAATAGGGCGCTATATAAATGTCACATATTATTATATTATTATTACATGTACAAGAAGAAAAATAATATTATTTAAATGGTCTGGTGGTAAATTGGATTCATGAATGCATGCATTCTTGTAAACGTACAGGTAGTCGTCGACTTATGACCTTGATTGGTTATGACCGACCAGTTGTAAGCTTATCTTGTCATAAGTCAGCTTCTGTTATAATTACCTTGCCTATATTATACTGTGTAGTGATATTATAATCATCTTTAAGTCATACCACTAGTCGAACAGTCGTAAGTTGTGTTTGTCGTAAGTTGATGACTACCTATTATATTAGTAGTTTATTATAACTAGCTAATAAAGGACTGACATAGATTCTGTATATTTGTTACTTTAAAGGGAAGATGAGTCCTCTGCCAGTAATGTTCTGTATGTATAAATATTTATATATTATAGGTTTAGCTAACGAAGGCTGGTTCGATCCCTGGTTATATCTGTCAGCTCTGAAGATCAAATGTATGTCACTGGGTGTGAAGTTTACAAAGGGGGAGGTAATAGGCTTTGACAGTGAAGACAAGGTGTGTGGAAGTTCAACGACTGCAGGTGCCATACAGCGCCGCAAAGAACTGATGGCTGTTAAGGTAAATAGCAGACTATAATATTTTCAAGGAGCGTATACTGACTCTGTATTTTCTTTGGTTCTATGTAATATACAGGATTATATTTGCCTGAATCTGCTTTCACACATCAATATTTCCAACTTCCATTCATAGTATTCATTCTACTGATCACTGTTCATTTATACAATGCTCTCCCATTTGTTTCCGGTTTGGGGCCTTTTGTTTGTGTTTGTCTCCAAATTAGTTATGTTTGAAATCCTCTTTCAAATTGATACAGATAAGAATGTAAAGTCTGCAACATGTCTTAACGGATGGGAAGAATTATCTATATATACAAGGAGCCATTTACAGAAAAGAGCTAATATCCTTTCCAATACTGTATTTTGGAGAAGAACGGTATATATGGGAGACTGCTGAAAGTATAAATAGAAAAATACTGTTGCTAAATACAGCCTTCCTAAAAGTGACATAATCTTCAACAAATGTCGTCTGTATTCACTGAGCTTTGGGAATATGCAAATCACTATGGCATCTGAGTGTTTATAAAAAATTGTATTTATATAGTGTGGTATCAGATTGATGCATGAAGGTGTTGATCCTTGTAAATTTCGCTCTATATTAAATTTCACCAAGGTGAGATACAATATTCTGTATATGACTTTATAAATAACAGTAAATTTGTTTATTGAAGAAACAACAATAGAGCTGCGGAAGTAATAATAATAGTGAATAATATAAGAGATAATAATAGTGAAATATCAATAATAATAATGTATAATTGAGAGAAAACAATGGGGCATTGTTACATCAGCTTAATAATGAGAGTTAACCAGTCTCTCTGATACTTGTGTTTTAATAATAATAATGTATATTTAATGAAGCACCATTACTAGCAGGCAGGCATGGGCTTAATTCAATTTCGGAATTATAATTGATAGGCAATTCCGGAATCGAAATTGCTTATTTAAAAAAAAGTGGAACTGGAATTGATAAATTTGGAATTGAACTTTAATTGAATCTACAAATTAATTTACTATTTTATTTTTTAATTCAGAAACATTTCTTCGATGACAATCCTACTTGGAATATAAACTACTCGGAGTAGATATTCCAAGTAGGTACATGTTGTATGTATGTATTATCATATATATCGCTGAATAAAAGAATAACTTTAAAAAAAATTCTTGCATCTTTTTTGTGTTTATAAATCATATAAAGATATTTGGAATTGATAAATTTGATGTGGAATTGGAATTGACAGAACGGATTTGAGTGGAATTGCTAGGAGAAGCCATTCAAAGGCACTGTATAAATAAGATGTAATATAATAATACCCCAAATAATATGTCTGTAAAAACCTGTGATAGATTTAAAAGATACTTATTATTTATCTGTGAAAGTGACCTCGAATAAGTGTGTTTTTAGAAGGATTTCTAATTTTCAAGAGATGACGAGTTTCTAATATCTGCCGGCAACCTATTCCACAAAGTGGGGGCTGCAACACTAAAAGCAGTGACACACTTGCATTTTACCAGAAGGCACCCATTACATTATATATCTGATCTTTATGTACCAGGACCCCCCCCAATTGATTAATGTTCCACTTTATCTGCTGCATATTACAAAAGGAGGCAACGCTAAATTATTATTTCTGCCGATGTATTATTAACTTCTTATCATCACTCACCATGTAACAATATTAACTCGTTATTTTTAAGGTCAAAGCAGACAACGGTAAGACATATCCAATGAAGTTCGCTGTTTGTGTGAACTGTGCTGGTCCATGGTCTGGTGCTGTAGCTGCTATGGCTGGGATAGGAACAGAAGAGACTGGACCGTTGTCTATTCCATTACCTGTTGAGCCCAGGTAACACTTATCAGGGTTGATGGTGGTAGTTTTTTTGGGGGGAAATGCTCGATGTATAACATTTGATCAGCCAACTGTTTTACAACAGTTCAGTTTCCAACTTGTATATCATATAACTGCTGTGTTGTTTTCCAATGATTCCAGAAAGCGTTTTGTGTTTGTATTCCACTGTCCTGATGGGCCAGGAATTAACATGCCAATGTTGATTGATCCGACTGGAACATTTGTCCGACGGGAAGGACTCGGTGGACACTACATCTGTGGTGCTTCTCCTAAAGGGGTAGGTAGTAATGATCTAAACTATAGGATGGTTCAGTTAATGTGATTTGGTTACATTTGCTGATGACTATGATGATATCTTATTATTATAACCATTATCTGTGATATATGACAACAAACAGAATTATTATATTTTAAAATGTGTGTGTGTGTGTGCGCAAGTTATTTAATCACAGATTACTTAACTGATTTTGCCAAATAAATTGGTCAAAGTATTTCAACAAATATTTTGACAGATATTTCCATGATGTATTTTAGCTCATTGCGATGTGTTGTTATCATTTAGGAAGATAAAGCTGCCACAGATCTGGATGTTGATTACGAGTTCTTTGAAAAGGAGGTTTGGCCAGTGTTGGCTGATAGAGTACCTGTGTTTAACAATCTCAAAGTATTTATATAGTTACCATCTATCATATTTTTAAAATAGTAAATTATACTCACATCAGTTATCATTTGAAATGTTATGGGTAGATTGCAGTACACACACACACACACACTTTATTTCTGAGTCTGTAACAGTGCATCATGCTCATTTTAGGATAACTATTGAGTTCATATATTGCTGAATATTTTCATGTAATTTGTGATTTAAAAAGAGCACAGTACTGATAATTGATAACAGTAAAACATTCTTGTTGTGATAAAACTGATGATTGTTTCTTTTTCTGTAAATTTTAAAGGTTTTATCACTCATTTAACTGACATCAAGTAGGTCAAAATTTGAAGAAAAAAATCCAGTTCCCAGAAATATTCAGAGAGGATTTTAGTTTTGATTAATCACTGATAGTTTTAACTAAAAAAAATGTTTTTTACTGAATTGATGGTGTGAGTTTTATATTATCTGGTAAGCACAACTCCTGTTTTGTATTACTTCCAGCTGAAGAGTGCCTGGGCCGGATTCTATGACTACAACTACTTCGACCAGAATCTGGTCATAGGAAATCATCCGTACTTTCGCAATTTCATGATGGCAACAGGTTGTAGTGGTCACGGGGTACAGCAGTCACCAGCCATTGGTCAGGCCCTGGCCGAGTACATCATAGACAATGAATATCAAACGATTGATCTGAGTCGCTTTAGCTTTGACCGATTTCTAACCGACAGTCCCATCTGCGAAGAGGGACCATATATTATATGAATGTGTGGTCTGGAGAACGTGAAGTGGATGACTCGGATGTAACTTGAAGTAGTCATAAGAATAACATTGATACTGCTATATCATACAGAATATCTTGAGCTGGTAATATAATCTGCGTGCTGGTGCCTACCAAGTAACATCGTGGTGGGAATACCGAAGTTTATTGACATTGGAAAATCCCCAACTGAAAGAGTAATATTTACAAAGAGGAAGGAATACTGACTGATGTATTTGTATCCATGAATGCGTGATTATTACATCATTATGATCCGCTCATCTTTGTTCTCGTTTAACTAATAAATTCCACTCTTTTTAATTGTGTGTCCATTTTTGTTTGTTAGGTGTTTTAGTGTTATTATTTGGACGTAAGTGACACAGTAACACACATAATATATCATGTTGAATACGTATTTCTAACCCTCCCCCCCCAATACACCAATTTAGGCTACAAACTAAGATACAAGGTGGCAGCACCGAGCATATGATTTTCAGCTGCTAAGAGTTCCCATGGGATACAGTGGCTCAGTGTTATAAAACATTGGACAAAACGTATAGGACATTGGTTTGAATCCACCATTTCTCTGTTGGTTTATGTCCACAAAATGTAATGATTTGGGCACTCTGATCAAATCAAACAGTGGTTAGAGTTTGCGCTGCAAACCTCTAGGTCAAGGTTCGAATCAAACCAAGGTACCTGTGTTTGTCGGATGTTCCCCTAGCAAGTCGCACCCAAACCATATATCCAAGGTGTGATATTGAGGCTAAACCAAATACTCCCATTGATTGATTCAGACATAGGATCATTTTTGGTTATGAACATATAATATAATCACCAAACAGAAACGGTGTACATCCTCGTCAGTTGATACGACATCAGACTGTGCCAGCAGGGCAAAAGTGTAGTTTGGATTATCTTTAGCTTCAGTGTAGTCTTTTTTATTGACAATGTTGGATTTGGATAGTAAATAAAACCAATCATTGATCAATGTCATAGATACTATTAATACATGGAACTTTCTGCCATTGAAGATCCATTTCTTAATGTTCTCAAAACCTGACTATTTGAGATTTTTCGTGTAATGTTTATTATTACAGCAAAACCTTCCTGCCGTGTTAACCACGTGTCTCAGGGGGTGGCTATAGTACCTTGTTCATCCAAATTGCAATGGGTTCTTGTCAGTACAAACAAGGACACTGTTTGGTCATCTTTGGGCAGTAAAGGGTGATGAAAAATAAGGAGCCACCGCGAATCAACTTCTAGGGAGACCGCCGAGTCAGAAATGTGAATCAGTGGATAGTTTGAATACAATTACACGCTGGTTACACCTGTGAGTTTGAGGTTCAATGGGAATACTTGTGTCATTTAAATTGGTGAGGACTGTTAAACAAGTATCATTCAAAAGACAGGCTGGTTATGAACAATTTCAACCATTAAATTCATATGCAAATATTTAATCCAAATTTCACCAATCCTAATCTCAGGCAACACGTACTTCAATTGATTACACAGACTAATTATTTGATGCAAAAGATTGCATCCTCGACGTCATGGTTACAACTATTTGTGCACTTTGGTTTAGAGTGGATGTTTATATAATTGATCTGATATTGCTATATTTGTAATACGTTAATCTGATAGCACATAAATGGTTTTATCATACAATCATTCACATAGTGAGCTCCGGTGGCCTAGCGGTTAAGTACCCGGCACTTGGTGCCAACTGTCACAGGTTCGAACCCTGTAAGAGGTCGAAACTTTTCCAGGGATTAATTTCTCGGCTCACTACATCGTGGGTGGCTGACCACGTTAAATGGCGCTGCCGTCTCCACTGAATTATTTAAAATAAAGGGGGACATTAAAAACACACTGGGGACGTAAAACACTCTGGCAGTGACCACCCTCAGGGTATTTCGGCTCCATCTTTCCCAACTGCTCCCCTGTGGGTGGTGGGGGAGGACATTCCTCAACCACTCCAACATAGAGGCTGTGCTGATTAAGAGACAGCCTGGGGATTCTCCCCGAACAACAAAACCAAACCATCATTCACATATATAAGATATACATGCATGAAAACACAGCCATCATCTACACACACACACATTCCTTCATTATAGATCTTCCTTCTAATGCATGTCCTGGAGACATCACTGTCATAGAAACAATTTTACATTCAACTTGTGTATTTTCTTCTCATTTAGGAGTGAATATTCCAGCCGTCATTTGTCTGTGCTTCTAATTAACACCGAAATAATAAAATGTTGTTAGAGCATAATATTCCGGATATCATTTTTTAACTTCACTCTGGATATGACGTCGTGTACTTTATTCGCATGCAAATTGTCCTCTGAACCAAAGATGTTCCACTGTATTTGAGAAAAATACTGTTAAATACTAATTGTATAAGTATGGATATAAATTAATACATGACATATGTGGCTGTTCATATTTTTTTTATGAGACCCCGGTTTAGTTGGTGTCTTGGATATATACCCGGTATGGTATATTAGTGTTGTCATCATTGCTGATTGCTTTTTGAATATGGTGTGAAAATGAATTGGAAAGGAGTTAATGAAGTTTTTATATTTATACAAGGCGAGAAAATGCTTTGTTTAACCCCAATACAGATCACATCTAGCTGAGGAACTACTCGTTAGAGAAAGCTCATGTAAAAATGTAATACATATATTCTAATCCTAACCTGGAAGTTTCTGCATTGCAGTACTGTGGTCACTGTTCTAGAGGAGTGCCCAAATTTGTGGTGTTTCAGTAGCTTCAAGGTTGTAATTATAAAGTTCAGAGTCATCTTTGAGTGCTGGTAATAATAACATCATGGTAATAACAATTTGGTAAATATTTTTTCAATTTCTTTTCTTAAAACAAAACAGATTTTATTTAAAGGGATAGTCCACCTTAATTTCAAATTTTCAGGACTAATACAGCTATGCTCACAAATATTATAAATAATGTCAAAATGTGTAAACGATCACCCACACATTAAATAATTCAGTTCAAAATACTGATTAATCAACTTTTAGTGGCCCATGGGCGCTGCCATTTTGAAGTTAGACAGAGACTGGAAGCTCCTGAATGCTGACGTCACTTGAACACAGCAGTTTGATCTGAAGTCTGTAGAGCCCGTACAAAAGCATGTAAACAAGCATGAGTGATGAATTATTCGAGAACAAAACACAATTATCTTGTTAAATTTATGTCATGAATGACATACAACCATAAAGAACCTTAGAAGAGGAAGATGATTCAAAATGGCAGAGATATTAACACTCAAGAGCAACTATAATCCGCATCAGTCAGAGCATTTAAGTTTTCTTCTTCCTGTCTTCGAATCTGGTTTCCGGCGCAGCTGTAATGGTGGCCCTCCAAAAATCTGGATTATTTCCCTATATCTATGATATCATGTATATTTAATGATTATTATTGTGGAATTTTTGGTTACTGTTCTAAGCATTACATATTTAAAGAATATTTTCCCAGGGTGGACTTTTAACAGAACTGATCCAAAGCAATAAAGTTATCCGTGACAAAATTAAGGAGGTCGTCACAAAGAATTCATAAGGAAAACAAAAAGTACCAAATCCACACGTCTATATACCGCAATAAATACAACAACCTACTTTCCATGCACTACAGCTCTACCATCACATACTGTAATTATTACTGTAATATGTCTATAAAGCTCTTCTGTTTGTTAGTAATCTACTCCAAAGGTTACTTAAGACAAGAGATTTATATAGCTCATGTCTACAATAGACATAAAACTTCATCTTTTATTTGTATCCATTTCTCTATAGGATTTTACTATTATAAACTTATCTCTATACAGTATTACATTGCTGCCTCCCCAGTTTTAGCACACTACCTTCAACTTGTGTGTGTGGGGGGGGATGCCACTCAAACATCAACAGCCAGTGCAGAATTCATTAGCTGATAATTCAACATGACATATGAGGACTAGACTCTAATATCTCGAAAGTTATTACGGATTTTTGCTTGCTCATGGCAAATCATGCACACACACACATACAGACACACACACACACAGATGCTTTACGGTTTATTTGGTTATATTCTGAACTTGGGATAAGACAACAAACAACAATTATGACACAACAGTATAGCATCACAATGAAATGCAGTTGTGTGTGCATGTGTGTGTGTGAACACACAGAAATCCATCTTTGTTTAGGCTCCAAAACAATAAGTGCGACCCGCAATAATCAAGTTTCACTTTCCATGGCGACAGCGGACTGCGCCTGCACAAAGAATGGTCCCTCTTTGACAAATTCCTTAAGCTTCACGCAATAAACTCTGCCCATTATATCCAAGATGGTAGGAGACTCGACCAACGTTCTTATGATCCTAAACTTTTCCTCCTTCTCCTGTTTCGAGTGCTCGGTGCCCCGATTCAACAGGAACTCGCAGAACGTCGGATGGTCGCGGAACTGTGCCTGACCCCATGGCTGCATTGCCATGACAGTCATGATCCGGAAGACCGCACAGCGTATCGCCTGGAATGGTTTTTCGAGGAGGTCCATGAATAATGACATTGGCTGCGGGGCAAGCCTCGAGTACCAGGACTCTACGAGACTCAACAAGTCTGAAGTCTGTTCTTCAACCTGAAGAGAACGCATGCGACAGATTTAACAACACTCCACTAATATTCCTAGTTATTCTTGGCGATTAAAATAACATGAGAATGTTAACACGGCAGACAAAATCCTGGATAAAATTTAGACAGGTTATCAGCCAGACTACCAACATATAACTTACTTTTAGAACAAGAAAATAAACAAGCACATTAAAATTTAAAGCTATAAGATTGATATCACTACAATCAACCTACTGGGAGTGTAAGAAGGTTCTCAACAGCTCCAAGAACCTTTTCCTTAAGCGTGAGGTCTGCATCTCTCAGCATGATGCCCATTTGCTTGCATGTATTCAACATACGGGTTCCTAAAAATAAGAACGGAGATGGGAGTGCAAATAGAGAGTCAGTAATGTACATCTAATTATACATCAAACATCTGTAGGCTGGATGATGGTTAAAGTATACACACTAATGAAATGAATGAACAATTCATGTTTATTTCCCTTTTACATATGCATGTGTGTGTAAATTAAAATGTGTGAGACATAGGCCTTCTTGAATGTGTGAACAATCTGATACACAATGTTGTCTTATAGATTAGTATATATATATATATATATATATATATATATAACAGGGGGTCAATTCAATTCTGGAATTGATTAGTTAAAAAAAATGAATTGGAATTGAGAAAATTGGAATTGAGAAATTTGAAGAAATTAATATACCATTTTTACAAAGTTAACACTTACATGTGGTGTTACCAATATACTGGAACTATAATGATCCAGAGCTTTCATTCCTCATGTATATATATATATATATTATTTATATCAGATATGCACACCGACTGTGGAACCCCAAGTGAGCATTTAACCAATTAAAATGGTCTGGATACCATGGGCTCTGCCCACAACACGGTGACACCACCATATACCATGCCTATAATCTATATAGAGATATTGCTATTTAGGAATTTACCCCCGTTCAATGTTTAGAACAGGCAAAATTAAATTAAATCCACAAATTAATTTACTATTTAATTTTTTAATTCAGAAATATTTCTTCCATGACAATCCTACTTGGAATATAAACTACTCAGAGTATGTATTCCAAATAGGTACTGGAGTATCTACTCATGGTAAAAAATATTAGGCAAAAAGTGTCAGAAAAAAACCGAATTGGAATTGAAAATTTTGGAATTGATAAATTTGAGGTGGAATTGACCAAATGGAATTGAGTGGAATTGGAATTGACAAAATGAAATTGACCCCATGTCTGATATATATATATATTAACTTCTATGTTTACCATATTTGATACACTCTCACCTTGTTGCTCCAGTAAATGTTTTCCCTCTATTTTCCTGCCAACCATGCCAACTGTTTCTGCAGCCAGGCCTCGTGTTGAAGGATCGTGATTTTCATGAAGACTAAACACCAATGATAAGAAGCTCGGATGCTGCTGACAGACCTCTTTTGGCACAAGATAGGCAACAGCACCAAAAAACTTCACCAGACCTGTGATGTAAAAACAGGGTGATGGTGTCAGCATAATGGCACGGTCATAGATAAGATTTATCACTCAATAAAATATGCTTCAGTGTATCATTGCTGCTGTGTTATTGAAACATAACTTTACAATGGTGGTTACTTACAAGTGTGCAGCAGCATTTTTGGCTGAGTGTATGCAAATATATTTTGATGACTGGGTATCAATGAAACAGGATGAACTGATGAGTGAAAATACAATCTAATTTGTGCATTCAGCCATGCTGATAAATTAACTATTTTATATTTTCCAGTGTAACTGTGTTTTGGCGTTGTAACACACAACACACATGCATGCACACACACACACACACACCAGGTAGTAAGAAAGCCATCATTGGATCGGAGTCAACATTTTTCATCATTTCATCCAGACGATCCATGATACCCTGATTGTCCATAAAGTCTAACCCATGTTGTACTGATGCCAGTCGCGTCAACAGCTCTATTGCATTCAGTCGGACTAGTACATCTTCTTTGTAGACTTCGTTTACGAGATGTTGCAACAAACCTGTACACAATGACAGATTCTCTGGAGACAGGCGAGCAAAATCTGTAATAAGCTAAAAGAAAGCACACACCAAAATTTGGTATAATGATATCAAAATTATGGAATCTTAAACACAGACAAAATGATAGTTGTTTTCCACAAATAAATTCAAAACTATACATGGTATATATGGCTATACAGCTACTTTTATTTTGTTTAACAACCAGCCAAATACATAAATAATTATTTAGCTCAACGTTTTGCGAATCCTTTATCTAAAAACTGAATGTTAACAATCTTTTATAAATCAATCCACTGCCATAATAAATACAGTAGCAGCAAAGTGGATGTTTAAGTTATAAATACAAGAATATACCAGAGCAAGAAGTTAATTAATTTGATTATTTAAATATCTATTGCTCGAAGATACATAAAACAGAACGAAATTCACCCGATATTTATTGTTCATATCATGCAAGTACCTCGTATGTTCTAAATCTATTTGTATCTGAGACATCCATTAGCTGCTGCTGCAAATCATTGATACATTGACCTTGGAACAGCTGGCATGCTGCATCTTGATCTTTGCCTGAACATATCCAATAAATAGCAGAATAACGTCAGTTAAACATTTATAGTAACAGGTAAAATAATAAGATTATAATAGTATGACATAGTTAGAGAGGCTTTATGTGGATCTTTTTTTATACGTAATACAGCTAAATTTGGTGACCGATTTATTTAATTTTGGTGGCAGTTTCACGTCACACACATGGATGAAGAATAAGTTTCCACCAACTATAATACATAAAATGAAAAAAACACTCCACAGACAAATAACACTGGGATTTGATCCCATGATCTGCAAATCTTCAGCACAGTGTAGGCAGTGCCATATGAACTGTACAATGAGAGCACCACAAAATAACCCTTGAAAAAAGAAGTGTTTTAAACGTGATATTTCCTATTTACCAGAATTTGAAGGGTTATTTCTCATCAACTGATCCCTCATCATATGTTTGCTACAGATCATTGAATAAATTACAAACCAATCTATAAATCTGATCATTGCCGGGATACATAATTGGTTGGCTTCATCAGTTGTGGAGTCAATTTCTAATCCCATTAAATTAATTCCCTTTATGACAACTAGATGTGCAGGGGGGGGGGGGGTAATCCAATCATACCGAATATTCCTAGCTGTCTATTGGCCACTTCAAAACGCATTACGCCAAAGAAGCCCATCATGAAATCATTTTGGTGTCAATTTACAGATAATTTCAAAAACAGAACATCTAGTAAATTATTTTGTGGATTTTACCAACCCAAATACCACTTTCTTATGTTTTTCAATTCCAATTCCAAAACTGACACTGATTGGGATATATCAAAATGTTTTCTTTAACTAAGTTTATGGAAGTATGATATCATGTTTATAAAATAGTGACATAATTAATATGATAACACACCAAGTGCCATGACGATGTGCGCCGCTTCTTTAGCTACCCTCAGGGAGTCATCACTGATCTTGGCTATGATCTCACTCAGTATGTCTTCGTGTTGTATAAACTGTTGGGGTATCTCTTCTGCCACTCTTAGAGCCTAGAATATAAAAAAAGGAACATCATTATAGTACCCAGTCAGTTAAATCAAAATCTCCAAACTGTAAAATACCTCCTCAGATTCACAATACAACACTCTACAGCCAGTATAAACAATTCCAAACAATCTCTCATGCAGTCAGTCACTGAAAAGATGTGTCTAATTTCCTTGTGGCCAAATAACCCAAACTGGAATATGTTTACATAAATGATATTGGTGTCCAGGTAAAAACTTGTAGATTGAACATATAGATTGAGTGTGGACACACTGATAAACCACACCACAATGGGGAGCAAGGTTGGGAAGTTTATGACACAATGTTAAAGACCATGGATTAATCCAGCATAAACTTGTTTATGACATGAAAGTGTCATAAACTGTCAAAAGCATGTATTTTTAATAAATATTGGCATAACCAACAAATTTATGACATACTTATCCCAGATATGATTGAAAATTAGTTTTTACAATGAATTATTAATATGTCACTAATATAACAATTTAATAATAAAAACCAATTAACCCGATTAGTCTACTGATTTGTTTCAAGTAGACATTAAGAGGTGGTCCTAATTCAGTAGATCTATTCATTAATTGGAGGACAATCAAGTCACTACTCTCTTGGGCTGGTGCTAGTCTATATCTCTGGCTGATCACACATGCAGCTTCACCTATAGATGTGGCAGGAGCTCAAGAGCTGCTAATCTGCTTCAATAAATACACCTTGAGTACGACTTTCACATAAAATGATAGTTACACATAGTTAACTTCTTAGGGGTCTTCAATACAGACAAAGGGGGGGGGGTATAAAGTGGGAAAGAGACCTTGGTTCATAATGTAATACATTCTAAAATCAGTCACAAACTGTCAAAAACATATATAATTTTTTTAAATATTGGCATAGTACAGCATGAAATGGACTGATACACTTGTACATGTGTTATTGACGATAGACACATGAAATGGACTGATACACTTGTACATGTGTTATTGACGATAGACACATGAAATGGACTGATACACTTGTACATGTTATTCACGACTAGAATGAAGGATATGTGAGTTGGTTATGGTTACTGAATAAAATTATTGAATTATTTCTGTTATTACTAAATCAGAAAATAAAATTATATTATGATGATGCCTATAATTATATTTAATTTAATATATAATGATGAGCCACAACTAATTTTAAGCCAAAAAAATTTAAAGAAAATGACAAAATACAGTGGATAAATATTTATAATGTTTTTCTGTCGGTTTCTGATGTCATGTCATAAACAGGTTTATGACTGTCATAAATCTCACACTGATGGAGATAAACAAAAACGCTTACAGCTTGGAAAAAGAGGAACGCTCTGGTTTGAACTGATTTATGCCTACAAGGTGCTAATGTTCCAGCTGTCCATAAATTATATTTCTGTATTCCATCCATTTCAAGTTTTTATTAACAGGAACATGGATCCGAGATAACAGGATTTCACACTTTCTTCAACCGTTACATCATGACAGAAAAAGTTAACCTTGCTACGGCTTTTTACAACATATCGATCGACAAAATGATAGTTAAGACGACGGAGGAAGCATATTTTGACTGCTAAATTATAAAATTTAAATTACAGTTTTATAACTTGCAAGTGAGAGACATTGACTTGTTTTATAATTACAACATAATACCATATAGTCATCGGATGAATATTATACTGGATGTACTGTAGCTGAAAAAAACACAGCTAACTGTGAAGTTTTAGGATCAATTGTTACTCAATACGAACAAATAGGGCAAAGTAATTGTTTTATTCCAAAAAAAAACTCTAGACAATTTCTAGACAATCACCATTTAAAAAGTTGACTATTCAAACATGGATTACAGTTTAACAATACAGGTGGTCATTACCTGATGCAGACAGAGTAAGCGAACACATTCTATCGGATGAGACAGTCCATGAACAAGATCCTTGGAGAACTGTGGCAGCAGGCCGTGTGGTTCTAGACCTCGAAATAACTTCTCCAGCACATCACAACATACCGCAATCTCCTGACTGTAAACAACAAACAAGAGAATTGATGGCAATTATTAACACACAATTAGAGTAGAGATTAGTTCGTATCAACATCTTAAATCTCCCTTTAAAACTCACTGAGGGAAAAGTTACTATAATACTGATCATTCGATATTTGGAATTGGTTTAGGTAAACCCATATATAATATAGCCTTTCATTGTATAGCATCTCTGAATGATGTTGCTAGTATAGTACTAGTAGGGATACTTATTTAAATCTGGTGTATTCATGTTATTAGTCTTATGGTCTATAATCAACTCAAGTGGTCCATTAGTTTGCTGCATTGCATTTAATGCTAAAAGATGTTCATACTAACTCCCATGATCACGACTTCAATCTTACAGAAGGGTTAGAACATTTCCTGGGATTGACTTCTGAACTCACAATATCATGGATAATTGACCACATCAAATGTTGCCGTCATCTTACTGAATTAATTTGAAGGAAAACACCCTCTGCTGATCTAAAACACTCTAACGGTGATCAATTTCACTGCCTCTCACCCGTTAATGGTCGGCGAGGTGATAATATGTCACAGATAATGAGATGCAAGAAACCAAATTCAGCACTCCCAAAGTATAACAAATCTCATAGTCGCAAATATTGAAGCTATGCTAAGGATTTCCTAATATTCCTCGCTTCAAGAAGTACTAGACAAAACAACTATTCGTGGTATTTCCCAATGCAGAATTTACCAGACAGTTGGTGGTTTAGCCTAATTGTATTATTAATAAACAATGGTATCTAAGCTCACAGGGTTGAACTGTGGGTCATAAATCGGAGAAGATATACTTCATTGATCCATTGCTGGAACAAATGTTACTACCATAAAAATGTCTGCATACAAACAAGATGAAACGGTAAAATTACACATTACTGAAGAGCAACACTGAATCAATTACAAAATTACTAAATTGTTTGATTCTACAGGGAACACATGTTTAGATTTTAAATAAACAACCCAATAATTGGCTCTGAGGTATGGTTAGAAAGTGAATGAGTATGTGGTGGAAATATCACAAACATCCCGATTCATCAGTTTCTTGAAGCAGACAAGTCGCAAGGTAGAATATAATTTACATATTAAATAGCTATTACAGTTACCATAGTCACTACATTTGATATGGATACCACCGATTATGGCCAATGTTGAATACAGTCCACTATACTTGGTTAATGCTATCAAACTGTAAGTACCCTTTGTAGTCACCAATCATGATTTTTTTTTTGATTATAAGAAATAATATGTAATTCTGAAAATAAATAAATATGTGGATTATCATAATATACCCAATAGGCTGAACAATTCATTCTTAGCATTTCTAAAGAATTAAAGCTGTTAGGTACAAATTTAAACTTACATACAGTTAAATCAACTGGCAGTAGCCCACAACAAAACAAACAATCAGTTTGCGGTGCATGTTATTATTCATTATTGGTAGCCTGATTATTGCCATCTTTATATCAGTTATCAGAGTCCAAAGCAATGTTCACATTCAGAACTCTGTATATGAACACAGGTTTGGACGCTTTTGCTACTCCGAGCCTGTTACGCAGTTTACTGTGTACAGCTACAAGACCAAATGATGAAAAGGCTCGTTCCACATCGGAGCTTGATGCAACTGAGCAGAGCAAGCATTTAATCAACCGAATGAAGTCTTCATCAAAGCGTCATCCTTCCATTGCCATCCACCATTCCACTGAACTCACTTGAACCAAGTAACTGTCCTCAAACATGTAAGTTTTGAACGGGGCACTCTCACAGTCTCAGCTCGAAACTTAACAACCGTAGAGATGCAGTCTGGATAATACTCGCAGCAATAAAGGATAGCACTCTCAACATGTTCGGCATCCAAAGTGTTCCCGTTTACCTTGGGATCCCGAACGTAGGCCAGGTAGGAATGGCGTGCATCGGCGAGACGAGTGGATCTGCATGCAACGAATTTCTTATGATCTGACGATACAGATAAAGCCCTCTTCCCGATCAGTCAAAGTCATGGCTCAATGATCACATCTAACCCTTGCCTCTGTCACTTGCCTAACAGAACAAACCAAAGTCTAAGCAATACATCAAGCAAATATTTAATTGAGCACAGAGCAGGCTCTGTAAAACCATGTGGGCCTAGTAATAACTAAATATCAGCTGTCTTATTGTTGCGGGTTGTTGAGGATTATTATTATTAATTTGCGCCAATAAAATGAGTAATCAGGTAAGTATAATTTTAGGATATTCTGAAATAATTTAAAAACCAGTATCTTCATTTTTTCATGTTGAATATATCAATGATTTCATTAATTTGATTCAATCAATGCCAACCTGGTCATCACCTCCAGAATGCTTGTAGCTGGTTTATCGTTAGCTTGACGACAAATTGAACCAACAATTAATTACAGCCTACAAAGAACTAACAAGAGACCGCTTCCTAGTTTTAAGTATGTTGGTAACGGATCCAGGTGAAAAAACCCTCCAGTCAAAACCCCCTGCGATATGTAGCCAAATAAACTCTTATGTTTAATCTTAGAGTCACTGAAGAGGTGAATGTAATTGGGAAGCCTTAACTAATAGAATAATATATTTACTTTGTTCAACCTCCACGGAGTGAAGAAACACACATGTGTACAATAAAACATACAAACTACATAAACCTTATAAAATATGACAATAGTAGACATGTAATATTATTATCAATTAAAGTTTGACCAATATAATGAAAGAACTTGATAGTAATTAACCATATAATGAAAGAACTTGATAGTAATTAACAATATAATGAAAGAACTTGATAGTAATTAACAATATAATGAAAGAACTTGATAGTAATTAACAATATAATGAAAGAACTTGATAGTAATTAACAATATAATGAAAGAACTTGATAGTAATTAACAATATAATGAAAGAACTTGATAGTAATTAACCATATAATGAAAGAACTTGATTGTAATTAACAGTATGTTTAAATTGGTTGATCTCAGCTACTGAAAGGATTATTACAAATACAATCGTGAAATAATATACTGACAGTATTTAGTAATAATTATAAATTGTATGATCATAGCTACTGATTTGATAAATGTAATTGAGAATCCTCCAGTGTAGCTACTCATATTCCATGATCAAAAATTGTAAACATCAAAATAAAGTACATGTAGCAAATGTCACATGGAGTGCTATAAATATGGTTAGGATCTGGTCCATTAATCATTCATACTTATGACAGCCATGGAAGTTATAGAAAATCACAAGGGCAGTGAAAAGCTTCTGCATGGAGGATATTTGTACACGAAAAAAGAACACCTCTAAGTCCACAATGCAATGGGAATGCTCCAACAGGGCTCCCTTTTCCTGCAAGGGAGCAGTGACCATGGATATTGAGATCCAGACAGTGATACACATTGTCCCACACACTCACGAACCAAATGAAAAGCACAATGAGGAACAAAAGTGGTACATCACATGGTACGCCAACCCAGATACTCGTGGAAACTACGGCAACTGCTACAACTGAGATTCGTGCTGCTCTAGGCAACCATGAATTGTCAAACATACCCTACATGGGAACGTGCCAAGCATCTTCCCTAAAGTCCATAATCACTTCAAGCCTTGTTCATTGAGGATCAACTGGACATGACGACCCACAGAATTTTTTATATATGACAATGGCGAGCCCTGGGGGGGTTAATATGAAGGGGTTTTGACTGGAGGGGTGTTTCACCAGTTACTGTTGGTAACATATCACCCTAATATCATTAGTAATAGTATTGCAGTCATTTATAAATATTGTGTGGAATCAGCCACAACATGTATATTTATTAATACATTTATTCACTAACACATTTTCAAACCACACTCTGACAGTGAACAGAATCTATATTTATTAAGTGAGATGGCATATCTTATGACTTATGGATAAAGAGAAAATCGTCCAACAGGGGGTGATATGTCAATGGGGGGAAGTGTCTTTAAATGCATGAAGCAGTCTATCCAATGGGCCGTATTGTCTCGTACACTTCCATATGGCCCGTAATCCATGTAATTTTTAATATTATTGCAACTACATTCTCATAATTTATTAATTATGATCAACAATCTACAAATCAATGATCACCTGCTGGGGACACATTAGTCGACTAGAGTCTAGACTATATTAACTAGTTGTCTAGTTTGAGTGCTAGTTGTCTACAATAAGCCTGAAGTATGATGACGTCACAAACCAAAACAAACCAGCCGCGCTTGGCATTATGGGATTTATAGGGGATCCACTGAGCGATAATACCGGAATATTGCCGCCATTTTAACTGTAAACGTCAATGTTCCAGATCTATACAATGCAAAGCGCGCCTGGTTTGTTTTGGTTTGTGACGTCATCATGGAATGGGTCTATTAAGCTAATATAAATCAGCTGACTGATGACAATGAAACAGTTTCATCTACAAAAATGTAACAAAGATGATGACTAGCAATGATTAGACAGTAGACTAGATTGGTCAGTGGTAACCTCGGACTGGTAACCTCAGCCCCCATGAATTATAGTAATATCGGCCCCTAGATATTTATAGCTATTTCTGACTTGTACTAGTTGTAGCTTGCCTAATATGTTGGTGTATACTAGGGATATATGGAGAGTGGCGACAATATATGCCATTCAAAGAAATATGTTTAATTACGTGGTGTTCTGATTTATGTATTAATCTATTATCCATACATGGCACAAGCAGCACTTGAAGTTGATGTACCAGATCCGTGTATAGCTTGCCATCGTACTGTGCTTCCAAGACAAGAAGGTTAGAAGCTATTCATTCAGTGTGATGTAACAATATGTTTATAAATTAATATATAAACAATACTGAATACCGTATCGACGTATCACGGTCACATGATGGTGTATGTGACTGCATGTAACCATGTTCATTTGCCAAATAATCCATTCATTTATAGGGGGCCGAGGTTACCAGTCCGAATTTACGGAAGTCCGAGATTACTGTAATTCGACTAGATCCACTAGTCTAGACCCTCTAGATCTACACCTAGAGACTAAACTAGATCTAAGATCTGGATCTAGACTCTTAGACTTAGTCATTCTAGTTCAGTAGTTGAGAGATAAACAGTAAAAAAAGCTCTCACCTATCATTAGCTTCTCCAAGATATTCAAAAATAACATCAAATGAAACGTTTGCCACAATTTCTCTGAGATTTCGTGGATGTATCTGTGAGACTAGGATCTGTATCTTCTGTAAAGTATCGTATTTATTTATCGAATTTGGCAGCTCATCGATGAGTTCGCACATACTCGCCGCCATCTTGGATAACTGCAGCCGAACTGGAAATATTACGATGTTTTAGAGACTGTAATTTAAATAAATACATCCGAGTTATATATATATATATATATATATATATGTGTGTGCGTGTGTGTGTGTGTGCGCGCGCGCGCGCGTGTCATAAACAACAACAATTATGTATGAAAAAACCCATAGATTTAAATATAAATTAAAATATATATATATATTATTGTCAGATGTATATAATATAAGCATTTATATTAAACACACTTTATTAACTAAGAACAACGCACATAATTTGTTAAAACATTCAACTTGCATATGCCTACTTTTAAAAAGGAGGGGTACTCATCGTGACAAGGCACATTCTAGACTAGGTAAAGGATTAACTGCAGTAATCATGGTTGATTAACGTGAATATAATAACAGAATATCTAGAATAATACACACACATTATATATATATATATATAGAGAGAGAGAGAGAGAGAGAGAGAGAGAGAGGGGGGGGGGGTAATATGATCTTTGGATTTTTATAGTGTACGTTTAAAAAAATCGTTACATTATATTAAGTCCCCTTTAGTTTTATATAAAGAAGGGGTCGGGTACACATACAGTAACAATTAACGTCATCACACTCGCAAAAATCCTCACATTTCATTTCGAAATCAATTAAGTCCCAAGATGCATGCAGCGGCCTCTGCATAGCAGTCAACAGCAAACAATATCATTCTAAAGAGTAAAGCCAAATCATAGCTTGCTGAAGCCAATACATAATATCACCCTAATTCTGCCAATTTATTTAATTTATGAACGTGGAATCGCATATCCAGTATAATTCTTCTTCCAAATGGTATCCAGACATAATCTCACAGGACAAAATCCCATGGTACAAAATCTCCCCGGACATAATCCCGCCGTACAAAATACCACCGGCCATAATCACAAGATAGTGAAAAGAGGGACATAATCCCACACAATAAATTAAATTATATAGTAATAATTAGAGATTAACTACATTTGTTACATTCAGGTAAATCCCATATGCATGCAATTATACAAACTGCAATTTCAATTTATATTTCCAGGCATTATTTCACCATATTTGTTAATTCGTGTCATTCCATTAATTTAAAAAAAATATGTAATTTAATTTTATAATATTAAATAAAGAAAAAAGTGTTAACATTTTATTGTGACTATTTTTTGTGTGTGGGATTTTGTCTCTTTTCACTTTCTGTCATTATGTCTCTTTCACTTTCTGTCTTATGTCTGTGGTATTTTGTCGGATATAGTATTGAGATTTGTATATTTAATATAAATTATTCTTTTATTACTTTCTCTTTTTTTGTTGTTTTGTTTTTCGGGGAGAATCCGCAGGCTGTCGCTTATTCAGCATAGCCTCGGTCTATGTTGGAGTGGTTGAGAAAACTCCTCCCCCACCACTCACAAGGGACCAGTACGAAAAGATGGAGCCGAAATACCCTGATAGTGGTCGTGCACTGCCAGCGTGTTTTACGACCTCAGTCGGTCTTTCACATCCCCCTTTATTTTGTAATAATTCAGTGGAGACGGCAGCGCCATTTTACGTGGTCAACCACCCACGATGTTATGAGCCGAGAAATTAATCCCTGGAAAAGTTTCGACCTCTTGCGGGGTTCGAACCTGTGACCGTTGGCACCAAGTGTCGGGTGCTTAACCGTTAGGCTTGTCTTGTCTTGTGTCTTGTTGAAGTTTGGGGTAGAAACCCCTGGCTGTCGCCTATTGGGCACAGCCACCTGGTGTTGGCTTCTGTTGTTGTGACGATTGGCGTACTATGAGTTGTTTAATATGGTGGAACCTCAGTTTACTATAGAAGTCAATTTCGGAGGAGAAAAAACCTTACCAGTTGCCTGGTTGGACTAAAACCTCCTCCTACTATAATGTCGCGGCCGGGAACCTCCGGCCTCCCGAACAGCACGGATTATGGGTACGGGGGCCCAAGCTCTTATCCACTAGTCCACAGGGGCGGTTTGGTTTTGTTGTTCGGGGAGAATCCCCAGGCTGTCGCTTAATCAGCACAACCTCTATGTTGGAGTGGTTGAGAAACCCCCTCCCCCACCACTCACAGAGGAGCAGTACGGAAAGGTGGAGCCGAAATACCCTGAGGGTGGTCACTGCCAGAGTGTTTTACGTCCTCAGGGGGTTTTTAACGTCCCCCTTTATTTTAAATAATTCAGTGGAGACGGCAGCGCCATTTAACGTGGTCATCCACTCACGATGTAGTGAGCCGAGAAATTAATCACAGGGGCGGTCTGATCTGTCCTTGGTATATGTAGGGATCTTTCTGGAGAAGTGGAGTTATGATGTCTGGTAGGAATGTTGATTTCTTTATGAGCAATGCTGCTAGGTGGCGGTCTGGAAACCGCTAGGCCACCGGAGCTCACTGTTTTATATATATATATATATATATATATATATATGGCATATCATCTTTATATACATGATAATGTCAGTTTCTTGGTTCTATGAACATGAAAAGAAAATGTGTTGAAACACTGCTCAGATGTTGCCGCTATTATAATTCATATAAACAGGCATTTCAGATTAACTCGTGTTGTTTTCACACGATTAAGCCCAAGCTAGTCAAACAGTAATCGTGCATGGCTTCTTTGTGACACCGTCGTTTTTAACTCCAACAAGCAGCTAATTAAATTAACGCATGCTCTAGTGAACATAAACAAGGCTAAATATTGACCCCCGGTCGACATACCTGGCTTCAGAGAGAAAACGTGATACCTCCAACCCCCCCCAATGTTCAATGGACGTGCTCCGTGGTTAGAACCATCCATAGAAGTAATGATACAGAATCCCATCCAGAACAAAGTTGATCCAGAAGGCGGAGCAATAGAAGCAACTAACAGAATTGCCTACTTGAATGAAAGCCGAACACCAACCATCAACATCTACACCGACGCCAGTTCCCAAGATAACGGAACTGCAGCCTGGGCCTGCTTCATCAAAGAAAAAGACGAAGAAATAAGAGGCACACCCCGGTCACCTTAGCTGAGCTGCACGCAGTCCAAGCAGCACTAATATGGAGTCATTATCCACTCGGACTGTATAGGAGCACTAACAATCATCACCACAGCTAATTTCCACACCTATCCCGAAATCATAACAGAAATATACACCACGGCATCAACCCTCAAGCAGCGTGGGTTCCAAGCCACATTAACCTTGAGGGCAACGACCGAGCCGATAAACTAGCAAACGAAGCCACGAACCTAGACGTCATCGAACATACCCCAAGCACATTCAACCATCTTGTTGACAGATTCACCTTTAACCGACTGGAATCGATCTACAGAGACTATACATCAGCATCAAAGGATTGGTACCAGAAGACCACTGTAGTTGGACATAATATCCTCAACATATATATATATATATATATATATATATATATATACATATATATATATATACTTTGACTTCCGGAAAGCGTTTGATACCGTCTCACCTCAGAGGCTTCTAAAAAGCTGGAGGCATATGGCATTAAAAGTAACATTCTGAGCTGGATTTAAAACTTTCTCTCAGGAAGAAAACAGAGAGTGGTGGTCAATGGCAAGATATCGTCCTGGGCAGATATCCTGAGTGGTATCCCTCAAGGAAGTGTCTTGGGACCCATCTAGTTCATTCTATTCATCAACGACCTACCAGATGTAGTGACAAGCACTGTTAAGATCTTCGCTGATGACACGAAAATATTCCAGGCAATACTGTCTACCTCAGACAGTGCCCAGTTACACAAGATCTAGATAACCTTGTAGAGTGGTCCCCAAAAATGGCAGCTTGGTTTTAATGAGTCCAAATACAAGGTGATACATCTTGGAACTGCTAACACTCTCAATATGAGATGAATAGTGTCCCATTAGCATCGACGTTAGAGGAAAAAGATTTGGGAGTGGTGATAGACGAAGATCTAAAGTTTCAGTCACACATTTCCCAGACATCACGAATGTTGGGGTTAGTCCGGGAGACCTTTACCTGCCTAGATGAGACAACAGTACCAAGACTATTTATCACTATGGTTCGACCATATCTTGAATACAGGAACGTGATCTGGCATCCTAGATTGAGGCGTGATAAACTGGAGGTGGAAAAGCTCCCGAATGAAGGGGCTCAGCTATGAGGAACGGTTGAGAGCGTTAAATTTACCAAGTCTCGAACATCGCCGGAGAAGGGGTGATATGCTGAAGATCTACAAAATTCTTAACGGCATCGATAGGTTAGATCCGGATATATTTTTTAGTATTGCGACAGGATCGAATACCAGAGGGAACAGCCAGAAGATAACAAAGTCACGAGCAAGACTAGGAATGAGACAGAATGTGTTTAGCCAGCGAGTGGTTAACGACTGGAATTCGATCCCAGCTCAGGTAGTAGACAGCCCAACTCTAAACACTTTTAAGTCTTGTCTTGATAAGTTTTGGCAAGGGGAGAAATTCAGATTACCATGATTTTGACTAGTTTTGTAACATACATGTAGGCAACCAATCAAGACCGGAATTATCAACAGGCCGTGCCTCTATATTCCGTGCATTGGTATCAAGTATCAAGGTATAACATCAGATACACGCGCGCACCGACCGTGGCACCTCAAATGAGCGTTTAGCGAATTAAATGATCTGGATACCGTCGGCACCGCCTACAACACTGTGACACCACCACATAGCATACCTGTATTCTATATAGAGATGTTGCTATTTAGGAATTAATTAATTTATCTTCTCACCGGGAATGCAAATCTGGAACAAATATTACCCTCCCCCCTCTCCTAAAAATTTGACTACTATAGCCTGTCCACGGACCTAACTGTTTTAATAACCAGTTGAGATCTTTTGTAAGCTTGCCATATGTAAGTGGTTTAGTACCCAGCAGGGTTCTGAAAGCAAATACAGGATCCGACCCCTGCTGGGCGGAACTAAGCAAAAGCATTCATTTCAAGGCTCCTACTTGATATCATCAAATATCTCTTTAGCTAACCCCACTTGAGCATTTAACCAATTAAAATGATTTGTATAACGTGGGCTCCGCCTACAAGACTGTAATATCACCACATACCATGCCTGTAATATATATATATATATATATATATATATAGAGAGAGAGAGAGAGATTGCTATTTAGGTGGCTGACCACGTTAAATGGCGCTGCCGTCTCCACTGAATTATTTTAAAATAAAGGGGGACGTTAAAAACCCCCTGAGGGTATTTCGGCTCCATCTTTCCGTACTGTTCTCCTGTGAGTGGTGGGGGAGGAGGTTTCTCAACCACTCCAACATAGAGGCTGTGCTGATTAAGCGACAGCCTGAGGATTCTCCCCGAACAACAAAACCTAAACCTATTGCTATTTAGCTTCAATGTTTAAATCCACAAATTAATTTATCATTTAATTTTTGAATTCAGAAATATTTTTCCATGACAATCTTACTTGGAATATGAACTACTCGAAGTAGGTATTCCAAGTAGGTACTCGGGCTACCTACTCATGGTAAAAAGTATTAGGCAAAAAAAGAGCCGGAAAAAAAACGGAATTGGAATTGACAAATTTGGATTTGATGCATTTGATGTGTAATTGACCAAATGGAATCGAGTGGAAATGCAGTTGACAAAATGAGATTGACCCCATGTCTGATATAGACCTTACCTGGCTATATATAATCACGTCATACATGATGCATTTCGATCGTTACTATAACAAATGCATTACTTGCTCTTTTGCTCTATGGTGAATATTGATCTCAGAAATATTAAAACAAATTAATTATAACATCGTACAATGGCATCAAAGTCTGTTGTACATTTTCATTTCAAGAACATACCATATAACATATGCGTCTTGATTGTGCTTACAAAACAACATATAAACACTGTAGCATGTTTATATCGGTATTATACACGTCATTGAGTGTATATTAACGAAGAACCACATTAATATATTGGTGCTAAATTCAATTGTAATCATGATTACTTTACAATGTAATCGTAATCTATTAAATTCAGAATGAATGTAATCGTATTCATAGTATTCTCAAGTAATCGTAATCGATTACCGTGGTCTTGTAAACGCCCCAAACCTGTTTAGCTCCGGCACTAGCCACAATTAATTGGGTTATTTGGACATCTCAAAGAAACATGCAGCCCAGAAACATTAGTCAGATTCGAACTATGACCTGAAGGTTTGTCGTGTAGCCCCCTAACCAATACGCTATCGAAGCGAGCTCGAATACTGGGAGGTCTTCTGATTATTGTGTAGTCTCACATGAAGGTCACCTTCTCGTTTGAGTTCCCCGTACATTGAAGTCTCCCAGATCGATATCATTTGCTAATATCGGTCAGAGATTATTGCTTATCTTCGGTAGAGGTTTGATGATGCATACTCTCCTTAACCACCGTTCCATAGAAGCATCCCATCTATGGGTACTATCGTAAGATACATATCTCCCTTATTGGTGCTTTACAATTCGAAGCTGCATGGTTTATGTCTTAATTTGGTAGTGTGAGTTACTACAGCCACGGTGCTAACATTACTTGAATAGTTTGAATTAGGCGGATAAATAAGCCACTATAGGCTGTTTTGTTGTTGCTGCAAATAGCTATCTGTATACGTTATTTTAGAGAAGCACACGATGAGCATGTGTCTTTATTGCTGCGTAGCTGATGGAAATGCCGGAGCTGACTTCGACAGAATCACGATTATTTCTCCAGGATTTGGCCACGGATGACGAATGACACCAGGGGATGGGTTAAAACACATCAGTCACTTTTGCTTTCATTATTCTTATTTGTGCACTGGAATAGTGAAATTTTATTATTCTGCCATCGACAATCATCTGCTACCTGGTCCCTAGTTGTGTTGAAGGACGGAAATACCATTCTAGGCTTCCACATTAAATAGAGTTCCTATATATGCTGTTTTGATTGTAGATTTCTGAATTGTTACAATAGTAGCTAAGTATAAGGTTCGGTATTGTACTGTTATACCCTGTTTTGAAAAATTAAAATAATATCGTTCAATATATAGTTTTTTTAATAGTTATCAGCAGAGTCGAGTTTTTTGGTCTCGACACTGGTTAAACCTGGAACATATGACCCAGGGCAGACCCCCGAAGGTAACATCCCACAAACACAGGTATAGGAACTGATTTCAAACCCACAACCTGCATGGAAGTTTGGGGTTCAATGATCTAACCATTGAACAATCAGAACATTTGAACGAGATATACAATAACTGTTTTTTCTTCTTCAGTTACTTGCCTATAGCTATAGAATCAACTCGGCAATTGTTGCATAGAAAGAATATCACATTATGTTGCTAGGCTTTATAAAATATCTCCTGATTAAAATATGCGACTGACACATTTTTTTTTGGTATTCCATATTTAACAGCTTAATGTTATAAATATGATTATACAGCTACAATGTTGCCGTATGGTTATATAAAATAATTCTGAGGAATGGGTATAAAACCTGAAACAAGTTTCTTAAACATTCAGTGACTGAGACTTGTTAGCATGGCAGATAGCCTGGTTGGATAATCTTAGCAACTATGTAGGAATTATAATCGTCCTGTAGTTATTTCTGTATTCGCGCTTCCGCCATGGATGAATAAACAGTTGTGTTGTTATAAAAACCTAATACGTGTAATTAATCCGAACACCTAAAGATGATGAGCCGATATTGTCAGCCTATTAACTTTTTTTTGAACAAATTAATTAATAAAAGACTTAATTTTGCACTAATATACCATCATGGTTCCCACAGCCAAGGAAATATTATTTTCCAGGACAAAATTGCCATTTCCAGGACAAATTATACAAAATTTAAAGGTAATAAATGAAGATATGTGGGAAAAAGCATTTCATTTTTATTCAATGTCGGATAGATTATTGACATTTTTATGGTACAGCCTCCACCTCACCCCTTCTATATCTGTATGATCCACAAACTTTTATTTAAATTTGAACATGAGTTATTAAGACTATGTATCAATAATATTTTTCTTCTACAATAGAAAATTTCTTCTACAGGCATAATATTTATTCATGATTTTTAGGTTTATTTTTAAAGTGGCTATTATTAGATCCTGAACATCTTAAACATTAGTTTAGTTTTGCTGACTTACATTTTTCATAAAGATTATCTGTTATTTCTATGCAGTATCCTCTTGATACATACCAAGACATAGCCCATGGCCAATAACAAAACATGCAGTTACCTATGCGCACAATAATTATTATAGATACAAATTATTTGTTATATATTTTAATGTCTCTGCAATGTTTAATATCAAGTAGTTAACATAGTCAACTACCATACTAAAAATGAACTACAGGAAACACATGCAATATGATGTGAATATATTTACACTACTACAATATACACATTACTGTATGAGTTAGATAAAACGTTTTTTTTACACGACAATTGGTACTGTTCTGCGATTATACATAGCTTACAGCTTAAGCATCAGAGTACCAATTACATACGATTTGATTACAAACAACTAGATCCATAGATTGTTCACAACTTAGCTCTTTCTATAAAAGTCATACATAATACAAAATGTGTGTTGTGAATGAAATGAAAACAAGTGTCTCAAAGAAACACAATATAATACTCTATATGTGCAGCTGGAGTTTGTGCTGCCATTAGAAGTGGCAATTTTTAAAATGCCATACAATTGTAATATAATTTACTCTGTCTCCGTGTTACTGCATGAGCTGATTGATACACATGTCCAACATAATGACTACTACGTCAAACTGTAGCGGTTTTGGCACACACACACACACACACACACACACACTAGGTAGTAAGAAAGTCATCATTGGATCAGAGTCAACATTTTTCATCATTTAATCCAGATGATCCATGAAACCCATGAAAAGAGAAATATTAATTAAACATAGGTATAAAAGGGTCATTTGAAAGAGTACAATAAACTGGTCTCTCACATGCACGAACGCACGCACAGACACACACGTTGCCCAATCATCATTGATCTATACGCATGCACTAAATGCACAAACAGACCTCTTCTCATACACAATGGAATCTGACAATTATTATGAAATCATACACTCCCCAAGATGACATACATATCACATCCACCATACCAAAGACACTACAATGCAATTATTTAAACCAAGTAAATAGATACAATCCCAGAAATGTTTCCTCAAAATGGCGAGATGGTGTACAAAGTACCATCATCGCTTAGACATATTCAAATAATAACAAGACATACAACTCCACCGCTATCACCATTAGTATTTATAGTAACTATATCTATACTACTGTTGTTTATGCTGTCATCTGGAGTTATTTATATAGTGAGTGTGTAGTCGACAACCGCACACCATCAATCCCGTGGCGATAACTATCCTTTTGCCTTGACATAATTCCTGTAATACGGATCTGCATCCAGAATCATTGCCATCAACTCACCACGGTTGGATGGAGTTCTCTGCTGTTGCCATGTATTTATTAGACATGGTCTACAACAGTCCAGAGACAGGATGGTCATGTCAAGAATGAGTCGATGAAGGAGCATATATAAACCACCAGTAGGATTATACTGGATTTAAAGATCAGGGAATATTTGTTATTTTTCTATAACCTTGATCCGGTACGGCGTCTGTGGTAAATGTCCTTACTGGATAAGTGAATGTTGCTGTTTTGCTGCCACTTTGCTACACGCCAAATGTGTCGTGCAACTTCCAAATGTAATGAGGTGAAAGATGAAACGTCCGTTAGACATAGGCTGGTCGCGGTTAAAACCCAAATGGAACAGGTCTATTGTCGATCGCACCACCAGCATAGACTATAAGCCACATACAATATTACTGTTTATGGTTAACAGTTTTCACCCCTCCCCCTTCTGTAATTGCATACACACATAATCAATACTAGTGTATCAATTTCTATAATAAACCACCACAAGCCCGTCAGATGTTCAGAGCATGCGACACACTAGTAGATGAATTCTATCCTAGAACCTTGCAGTTTCTACACGGACACGTTATCTGTCATCCAAACAACCAGAAGCCTGTTTTTATCAATTTATAAATCTGATGTCTCAACTCCCTTTAAGGGACAACCGGGTGATATTATTATAATGTCCTTCACACAGGTGAAACTCTAAATCAGGTTCAAATCTCATATCCAGTGGGATAGCGAAATGGACAACCATTAATTGTGTTTTATGACATAAAATCTCTTAAATCATTTATGTTAGGAGTTTACGTCGTTTAACCCCCCCCCCACCCACCGAACAATCGACCCAAGAAGCCATACCGCGTATACCCATAGTTTAAACGTATAGCACTCATTATGGGCATGCAAATTTTAAATTCATTCTAAAGACACACCTGTTTAAGGTTGCTTTCACAGATAAATAATAATTATCTCTTCAATCTCTTACAGATATAGGGTTTTTACTGACATATCATTTAGGGTGTTATATTACATATTATTTGTACATCTCCTTGGAATGGCTCCTGCTAGTATGGGCACTTTATTAAATATACATTATTATTATTATTATTTGTGGCATCTTAAGGCAGAAGAATTTATTTTCATATAGTTCTGCAGTGGACTCTTGATTAACTGGACTGCCAGAGGGATGTGCTATTATAAATTAGTTAATTGCATATTTCAGGTACTATTTAGAGGATATATTCGTATTTAGTTTGCTGAAACTCCAAAAGCCAGGTTAATCAAAGGTTGACATCATTATCATTTCATAAGTCAAATTATGAAAAATTTGAGTTTCTTCGGTATGCAGCCAGGTTTTGTCGGGCGTGTTTTCGACAACCAGTCTAACCAAGCAGCTCCTACTATTTAAAACTCAACCAATCATTCATTTAATCTGTGCACGCATTTATCTATACTGTAAGGTTTCACTGAATGTACAGTTAGCCAATTTCATAAATGAACATTTCACCGTAACCTCATTTAGATAGAGATCAACATCCCAATGTCTGTCGTTCCTGGTACGCACCTTACTAAACTGATTCCGAACATCATACATCATCTGTCATGATTGATAATGTCAACATAATAAACACTCCAGCGGATGATTAAGGTGCATTTTCTGCTCAAAATGTTCTCGGCAAGAAACGGTTTAACCTCCAGATGTAGATGCGGCTAGGTTGTAGAGCTTTCTTCAGCTTCAGGGGAGGAGGGGGGTGGGGCTGGTTATGCGACTCATAATAGAACAACAGCTTGTTGTTCACAAATGGAAAGCCTAAAACTGGACTATACACGGTTAGCTTTATCATGATATATCAAAACCATGATAATCGTCGTCACGTGACAAAACACAATGGCAACAATGATCATATGTCAACAATGGTCACATGACAAGCTGACGATAATCACAGTCATAAACACAAATATCATGATTATATGTTAATTATAGTTCAATAAACCAATCTTTTAGAGGAAATAAAATATTGCCCGGCATAAAAATCAGTACATGCATGGACATTATTGTGACATATGTCCTGCCAGTGGCAGTACAGTAATATATTTGATTTATCTTGCCAATTTTAATCAAAGATCCATCTTTATAGATCATCCCGTTTCGTGGCTGCTTTACACTTTCACGTAATGATCTGGAAAACAACTAAGAATTCATCAACTTTGGAATTATTCATCCACACTGAAAATGCCCCAGAATAAATTAAATGCGACCATTCCTTAAGGAATTGGCAATAGGTTTTAACATGCATGCATCTCCTGGACTTGGGCCGCCTGATTAGGGTGTGTACACTACCATATTACACACACACACACACACACACAGTGTTTTATGTTACTTATTAATTTTGTTTTAGAAAACTATACCTTCAGAATTATCAGGTATTTTTTCATCTCCTGTCTGTGGTTTTTACAATTTAAGATGAAGTTTAACAGACAAAGCTCTCCAGTAATGATCCACATGCTGTCAGCACATTATACACAATTTTGGGAGACAGCTGAAGAACTTTATCTGGGTATTCGTATAATAAAAACTTTTATCATAACAGCATCATTCAGTTATGCTTATGACAATAAATAAACATTTATACAAATATAATCTAGTCTTTAAACTCCAAGACTGCTTCAATTAGTTTTTGAGGATCCTCTTCATTTCTCTTCATATCAGGAAATGTTTTATTGTCTGCAAAAAACAAAGACATTTTACTTGTTACACATCAATTGGTTAAGATTGGCCTGAGCGGACACCCAGCTTCGTACAACGACAGACAAATACTTAACAAACTTCGGCGTAAATGATATTAATTATGAAACGCCATGAACATTCCAGCACGGCATCCATTAGCTATGACCCCAGATATTTTACAACAGGCTTAATAATTACTTGTAATATGATAAACATCCTATATCATTACTAATTAAAAAGAACAATAATAATTGAAATTTTTATATATTAAATGAAGCATGTCAAAAGACATAAAAGACTGTATTTAAATGAAAAAGCTGATAAATAAAGGATTTAATATCAACAAAATATAACCTATAGTAGGTTATATGATGCCAGAATATAATTATATCATAAGGTACAATTTATTTTGAAATTCATTGGAAATTGTTTGTATTAAAAAAATGTAAACCTATATAGGATTTCTGGAGAGTTATTATCTGTGACTAAATAAATTAACGGACAAATTAGAATACCGATCTTGTCAAAAGTGTCTGCTGCTTAAAAAAGTAAATGCCTGTTTTATATGATGTAACTCAGTTTAACCCCCCCACACACAAAAATATGGCTGTATCACAAGGTAACAAAATAAATAAATAAATTGGGGACAAAACAAATGTATAAAAAAGAATGACGACAAATACTGAAAAACCATCACACTACTATCCAGCATAGAACCCATAGTGATGTGTAATTTAAACTGATTTTGGGTGGATGGAAGCAGAACATGTCTACTCACAAACGAGACGGGCTTGTTCTTTAAGTTTCTCATTGGTTAAATGCTGAAACTGTTGGAAAGTCTTCACAACAGCTGATATGGATTTCACCTGAGAAAGAGAAACAATAAGGGCATTAAATAAAGATCGCTGTTGATTTATATGCGGTAATATGCCATACTGAATAAATCATTATTGTCAGAGAAAAGAGAGTGTCACCCGGAAAGCCTTAAAAACATTTGCCTTACATGTAATATTTACATTACGAGATGCAATAAGCTGTTGATAAATTATCCACGAACATCAGGTAATGAAGAAAAAAAAAAAAATGCTGATTTATTAAATTTGATTAATGTTATACTTCATTTTCTAAAATTTAAAATTTTATAATATAACTATCATCTATCATTGCACATAGTTTTTTAAGCATTCCTAGTTATTTGTAAAATGGATTGGTTGAAAATCATTTTTAAGTTCGTGAAACAGCTAATTGGCAAATAGATGGCTTGGAGTCAAGATTTATATACGAAACGGTGAATATTTTTCATTATTTACAATAGGTACCATATCGCTACCAGGTCATGGCTAAAACAGTTAAATACTAGTAAGTATTTTGTCCTAAAGGTTATAATACATTTCATGTATTACTAATTTGGAAGGCTGTTTCCGGTCAGATCATATCACACAATGATTACAAAACACTCGATTAATTCAATATCATTCTTCAAGTCTTTATATAAACTAGTTAATTATTTTAATTAAGCGTTGAATTGGTCATACACAGAATATTATATCATAAATAAGAAGCACAAATGATCAAAAAGTTGATGAGGTCAAACAGGAATACGACAAAGATACCAACTGTACTTACAGCATAAAATGTCTGATTCTTGTAGTTCTGTAACCGGCTCATCATTTCTTTATAATCCATCCGTTTGTCTACTAGTTTCTCTTCGTGCCCAGTCAGGCCACACGAAGGTCGTTCAGTTAGTGGGTTCTCATTCAGTGTCTTAGATCTCCTGTTGATAAAGAAAAGGGATATTCAGTTTTTATAGGACAGGTTTGGACTCCAGATGTGTGGGTTACAATTTCTAAAATAGGCTCAAGTTAATTTGTACTTGTTTAGATACTTTATTGGTGGATACACTTGTATCGTTGTTACTCATACATGTTCTACGAATGGTATGTAGTAAGTAATTTTAGTAGATTCTTTAATCGAAGTAAGAACTAGATTTGATATCCAAGGGTTGTCTGATGGTTGATCTCCTAAGCAGCGATCAGGGTGGAATATATTTTTTCTCCTATATCAAAAAGTCCCTCACAGAAGTCCAAGCTCCTGTGGGCATAGCTCTCTGGGTCACTAAGACATACGACTCACGAGCCTCCTCACCGCGTCAAGGAATGGACTATGAGGGAGTAAATTGTGCAATCTGCCAACTGCTTAGAAACGCATACAATGCATTATGTCAGTTCCTAGCTACCCTAATAATTAGACCAATTATAGGGAATAAAATCACACAATATTGTTTTCTCAAGTCGGTCATAATCTTAATATTATGGCATGATATAACATTGTAAATAAATGAGCATAATCATAAAATTACTCACCGATCACATCAACAATGTAATCAATTATTATTACTTTTTCAACCGGAGTTGGCAGTAATGTTTATTTAAGATCATATAACATGTGATAATTAATTACAATTACCAAATATGGTTACCCCCAACTATGGTTGATGACATTTAAATAAGAATATTTTATCAGTGTCATTGGCTTGTACTGTTCCACTAAGACCAGGATATGTATCAGCTGGTACAAACGATATTGCCAACATACCTTTCAATTATCTCTGTGGCTGATGTATGTTCCTGTAATAACTCATTCCACCTGTCGAACTCCTGGCTTAATCTAAAATAAAACAACAAATCTGACTTTTAGTAATTTATAATATATGGACAATGGATCAGAGAATTTTAACTTAGATGCCCACAGCATATCACAAGATCAGATTTATGAACTAAAAAGACTTCAGCTTCAAAGCATAGATTAATGTTATCATCTTCAGATCATGGTCTTTGGGGGAAATTTAGTTTTTTTTTGAAGTAAAAACCGATTTTAAGGTCTTTGGTGTAATCTAGGTCATATAATGTTACCTAGAAACAGTCACCCATTCATCTCTATATTTAAAAACATCACTTGCTTCATTCAAATTATCTTTTGCTAAAACAATTATAATACAAAACCAGCATCTGTGGTGTTATAAAACAAAACAAATATCTGTGGTGTTATAATACAAAACGAGAATCTGTGGTGTTATAATACAAAACGAGAATCTGTGGTGTTATAATACAAAATGAGTATCTAATCTGTGATGTTATAAAATAAAACAGGTATCTCTAATGTTATATATATATATATATATATATATACTCGATGTTAACATAAACATCATTTATTTAAATTTGTCAATGTTCCAGTCTATTTAATCTGTGATGTTATAAAATAAAACAGGTATCTCTAATGTTATATATATATATATATATATATATACTCGATGTTAACATAAACATCATTTATTAACTATTTTTGTTCTTAATGTTCCAGCTCTATTTAATCTGTGATGCTGTGGTTAGATAGAAGACATCTAACTGAATGACAATGACTTATCATCTGGAGGGTTGTTTATCTTCAGCATGGGTCACATCTTGGAAATATAACCAAATGGTGAAATAATGTGACACTTAGTTGTTGCTATACAATATTAGTTACTAATCTATCATTTCTGTAGGCACATTTTTCAAATAGGCATCAAATTTTCAGATGCACCTAAAAAAGTATCTTCTTCTTTTATAATATATAGGATTAATGTAAATAACACAAAGCAATCTGAACTATCAAGATATCTTTACTGGTCTCTGAGATGGAAGAACCAGAAAATGTCTTGCCAAGTTTCTTAAAAATGTGATAAAAAAGTAGATATATATTTCTATAGAGACATTCCAAGAAACTATTCAGACTTGATTTTGAAGTTATATGTTTTAATTAAAAACTCTGAAAGTGAGAAATAAAACATTATAAGTTTAAATAAATGGTTCAACATTAAACAATGATATAGATTTTGTTGTAAATATTTCTCATTTTCAGTGCTATGGATAAAATCAATAAATGATCAGTTATAACTAATCCTTTTCATAAAAAATAGTCTTGTAAATATTTTGATAATGTTTATCTTTGTAAATGCTGTACATTTTTTGGTTGGACCAGTCCTAGCGTTATTTCCCAGTTTTAATGGCAACTAAAAAAACTGTAATAAAAGTCACCATACCAATATTATCATATTTAAGTTTATTCTAAACATAATTATAATAACAAAAATCAGTTTCACTGGAAACTATTTAAAATCTAAATAATAGTTTTGATGAAGATTTGTGGATTTTTTCACTATCTCCACTAGGTAGGAACCACATATTGGCACATATTATGGTAATCAGAACTGAGATTTTTACGAATGCATATGAATGTGATTAGTTAAGTTTTGATATGCCGTAGTTTGTCGTGTAAATTATTATTATTGTATATCCTGCGTTCTGTAATTCGCATGTATGCTTGTGGCCGTGTGATACAATCCGTCAATCAAGCCAACATCTTGACAATATCACATAAACACGAATGATCGTGATCATTATAAACTCAGTTACATGCATTGTACAGATATGACTACCAAACAGAGTGAACATATATTTATAGATATGGGGATGTGTTATGTATAAAAACACGTAATTGGAAATTATTACAAACACATGAAGTTGAATGATATGAATGTTATGATTATAAACACAATTGAAAGATGTATATGGTGTTAAACACATGACACTGAATGATATAAACACATGATGACAATATAAACACATGATACTGAATGATGACAATATAAATGCATGATATTGATTCGAATGATATTGCAAACGTCACGAAGTTTACTAATCAAAGTGAGAATTGTTTACCAAATGCCCCGGCAAAATACAATGCATTATGCCAGCCACAATAGTGAAGATGATGATTGATGTTTTACAGCCACTTTTGTGCACATATCAGTGGTGGGTGGTTGCCTTAACAACAAGGTCACAACTGGACAGACTTACAATATGGATAAACCTATAAATCACAAGCACACTGAAGCACTAATACTCCATTTAAAAATATTACTTAACGAGTGTACAGAACTGGAGGTATATGAATATTTGAGAAATATACATTTAATAACAAAAATGTAATATATATATATATATATATATATATATGATAATTAGATTATATACAAAGTTATTCCTTGGATTTGGGCTACATGTGTCAATTGGCCCATTAGGTCTAAATTTCATGGGACTTTTCGAGATACCATGGGACATTTGATCAACCAAAATGAAATGATTTGTGAATTCTGGATTGCATATTGTATTACAAATAAACATTTCTTATTTCCAATGAATTAATTGTCTATTTGTGTGGTTACTTAGCAAAAAAAGTAAACTTTTGGTGCGCCGCATCCTTGGGCCCATGACATGTTTTTTAGTTAGGTCATATTGAGTATGCTCGCGCCATTGGCGCAGGGCGTGGTCCTAGGAATAACTCTGTATACAAGAAATACAGTTTAGAAAGTCACCCATGTTGGGATGTGAATGAAAAACATAGATGTTTTGGCATGATATAACATGGGAAATAATCAAACGCTGTGTAATCATGAAAGTAATCACTGGTTATGATTACAATTACACTGGATGTGAAAATGGTGATTATGATTACAGATTATGATTACCCGATGCCTGCCACCAAACAAACATAGAAGAAACTAAATTAATAAAAGTGCTCACTGTTCATAATGTAAACGAACTTATTTTATAAACCAGATGTTATTTTTGGTTTAATATACATAGTTAATGCGACACTTAGTTGTTGGTATAAGCTATTACATACTAAAGAATACCTAATGTAATACATAGGCTAAGCAAGCCAGCCATGTAGCCATGTTTTGCACAGCCAGTTTTCCAAAAACATGGGGCAGTTTAATCATGCATGGCCAAGCATTTAATATTGAACCTGTGCATGTAATCCAACTACCATATATACTCGCGTACAAGACGCACCTTATTTTTTTAGGATAAATAAACCCCCTGGAATTAAACCAGCATATAAGATGCACTAAAGTCAGCAATATTGATTCAAAACCAAAAAATATTCCTCATCATCTCTCTTCGCTGAACATCTGCCATTTCTGTTCGTATGTCGTCATGTCATCATACAAGTCGTCGTCGCCTTCTTCCTCAGAATCAGTGTCGGATTTGTCATGCTGCTCAACCCACAATACATTATCTTCCGTGCCATCTAAATCATTCCTGATAGATCACTTCTTGGATGATTCGGTAATGATGGCGGGGTCGATTTAATCCCAGTCCATTTTCACCCATTGTGTGACGATAGGTAATGACGGCCACTTCAGGTTGTCTGCGGCTGTGCATTCATTGCCATAATGCTGTTTAAAGTAGTTTATTAGTAGTTGCCATGTGCCAGGTTTGGAATTAGTTAACACACTGTTTGCTGTAATCATTTTCCTTTGATGTGGCTTCTATTCGTGGCCTCATTTACCATTCTGTTCCATTACACACGCTCACATATCTTGATAGTAATGACAAGTCTTTGTGATCACGTCACTAATTAGAGCATCGGTTTAAATAATCATGGCGGTTAACACGATTAATTTTGAATTTGAAAGACAACAGAGAAAACACACCTAATAAATTTGTTTATTGTTCATATATTCATTATTAATGTTGAAAGACAATATTATTGTACTTCCCCTTAAATTACGCCAAATATTATCTTCCCCTTTACTATAACCTGTGTATAAGACGCACTCAATTTTGGAGTATAAAAAGTGTGCCTTATATGAGAGTATATACAGTACTTATTTTTTCTGCACACCCCATTTAGGTTTTTTTGCACGCCCAAAACTTTCATTTCTGGCTAAGCCTCTGATGTGACACTTGTTGGTATAGTCTATTACATACTAATGTGTAGCTGATGTAACACTTACTTGTTGGTATAGGCCAATAATGAGGTAATCCGACTCTGTGTTGTCTCATTGGATGGGTTTGGCACCAATCTAGTACAAATAAAACAAATATGACTACTTTCATTCAGTGTTAATTATGTTGTAAAATAGCTGTCATGAAAGGTGGTGCTCTCTTTCACTCACTCATTCACTGACACACATACACACACACACACACACACACACACATGCAGACATATTCTAGATTATTTGAATTAATCCTGTTCATTATCAAATACTTTAACATATTCATTTACCTTTCAGAATTTGTAGCCACCTTAAAAATATCATTCTTCTCCAAACTTTGTATGCACATTTCACCGAATGTATGAGCTGCAAAGTTAGAAAAGTTCATCAAGCCAAAATATATACACATAACACATTAAAACAACAAAAGATGCCTTTGAGCAGACATGGGGTAAAAAAATAGTATTGGAATTCCTACAAACAAATTAAATCCAGAAATTAATTTACCATTTAATTTTTTAATTCAGAAATATTTCTTCCACGACAATCCTACTTGGAATATAAACGACTTGAAGTAGGTATTCCAAGTAGGTACTCGGAGTACCTACACATGGTAAAAAATTAAATTGGAAATTTTTGAACTGGAATTGAATTGGGTGTGGAATTGACCAAATGGAATTGACCCATATGGGTCTGCCATTGAGACTTCTTCAAATATTTGTGGGCATGAAGAAATGTTTCATGATGCTCTGATCTTACTTGAAAAATCCCCACAAAAAGTACATTACTTTTAATAAATAAAATGTAGATTAGTACATAAATTGAAGTTAGATGAACAAACAAATATTCAGTATATGAGAACAAGACAATTTTGCTTCAAATTTAATTGACAATGTAGTAAAATATGACAAACATGTATCTGACTAACCTTCTACAGTGAACTGTTGTAGGCCTTCTATGTTAGATATATTGCTGTAAACCTTGTTGAGTGAAAACTGACAGAAATAAATAAATAAATATATATATATATATATATATATATATATATATATTATATAACGTGACATACGGCTCACATGACACCATACAGCCATGTAATTTGTCATATTTATCGATATCAAAACAATTTAACAGCATAAGTATTCTTTTGAGATATTCTTATGCTGATAATGCTATACCAGTAGTATAGCATTATTAAAGCAAATGTAACGAGGAGACTGTTAATGCGCACAACACTTACCATATTGCATCATGGTATTTTATTCTGTGCCATGTGGTGCCCAGATGTTTTTAAATTTTGTGCCATACATTAAAATATTGCGGGAATCCCACAAAAGACCCATCCTAGAAGCAACATTGTCACTGGAAACATACATCTCCATGTATTCAATGACACATACAGATTCTACTAGGTACTTTAGAAAGCTCTGATTATATATATATATATATATATATATATATAAATTTACACACACACCCACCCACCCACACACACACACAGTGTCTTGTACCCCAACTGATAAGCCTACCAGAAGTAATAACTATGTATAAGTTTATGGATGGATACATTCAATTTTTAATCGATGTCTAGGTGTTACAGTCTCAGCATGAAAACACACTTCTTTCGATTTATTCTCCTGATGAAATGATCAGGGTTATATTGATGATTCCCAATTCTCTGGCCCAGTGTCCTTTCACATACCGCTAAACCATACACCCACACCCAAACTAAACTACCTTTAACAATGCTGTAGTGAGTTGAGAAAGTCGTTGATCAGGTGGAAGATCTTCTGGGATGTCAAATGAAACTTCTGAAATTTAATACAGAAAACTAGCTAAAACAAAAACATGAGACATTGCCAATTTAGTGAATAAATGGTTCCAACCTTCACCTGCACTGCATTTCAAATTAAACATATTTAAATCTCTCCTCTCAAGTGATTAAAAATTATTCAGAACAATTTCACCAGAAATTTTAGTTTAATAGTAAAACACCAATCAATCACCTCAAGAACCCCCCCTGAAAGATGGTTTTAATTGCAAAATAATAGATAATTAACAAGTGTATGGAACAAGGAACCAATAAATGAATGAGAGAATGAAACAATTTATTGTACCATTAATTTGAATTCACAGTGTATCCCAGTAATTACACATATTTCCCATTATTCCAAGAAATACGCATATTTCCATGAAAGTGATCAACCTGGAAGTACGCATTAACATTTTGGTGACATGCATCAGATTAATGACCGAAGAAGGCCATAATAATGTTGGTAATTATTAATTAATAAATGTTAAATGACTGACCTGAAAACACCGGCAGCACTTTGCTCTTTCTGCCGCAAGCAAAACTGGATCTTCTTGATATTTTTGTACCACAGCCAACACTCAATCTATCTGTTTTATTCTATAATGGAGTAAATGAACAATTATCTATAAAACTGAACTCACAACTTATTGGCTAACAATAAACTACAAAAAATAATAATACAGAATAACTTTCATCTCAGACAGCCAAATATGATGGACAGTGTCTATTTAACCAGGTTATATTTCTCATGATTGAATCTTGATTATTGAATCCATTTTTATGTTATTTTTCGAAGGATTTCAGTATTCAGTGAAAATATCTAGCACTTGTCATAGGCAAGGCAACATATGGTTTGGAACGATATGATTCAAGCAAAACTCCAGTCAATAATAAAATTGTCTCAGACACTGTATTGTATATCTGAATTCACAATTTATCTACTTACTATTTTTCAAACAAACACATTCGAGACAGCAGTGAAAGAAATCTAAGCCGTTAAATCTGAATATACAAATAAATTAATGGCACTGTGTATGTTATCTGGACCCATCTGACCTTGTAAAATGCTGCTCCGAGGGACAGACAGATGAGTCATTTGTTCCAAGTGTTATTTTCAGCCGAACATGCCATAAGCTTTCCAAGGACAAAGGAGAAGATTGATCTTTATATGTCGGTGAAAATGTGAGGACATTGTTTTAAGGATATCTTAAAAATTACGACTGCATACAATAAATCTGAATGCTGTTAATATAATGCAGAATTAGTTTCAGTTTAGATACAACTGTTGATTATATTTGACTAGCAATCACTGAACTGTTCCATCACAAGTATCCACCGATATAATACAAGCTCAAACTTTCTGATAGCCTTTTGACAGTGTTGGCTAACAGTTTGATATTAAGACGAGAAGTAAATTAACATGGACAGACAGGAGTATTTTAAGTGCCTTTGATACAAATTGAAAGTATTATCAGTGGTTTTGTTAGAAGCTGGTACTCGGGTCATTTGACATGCTTACTCTCAAGTAGAGACCCGGCTACTTTTATTTCCAATGCCAATGAGACGCCACTTTGTGCCATCGTAGGCCCTTGACTTTTTGTTGGCCCGTCTCCTACTTTATTTGTTAACAAAACCACTGGTTATGTGAATATCTCCTTAGTTCTGTAACTATATCATGGAATGTGAGTTTAAACAATTGAAAATCATATCAGATGTATTTTAGGTTTGTATTACATGTGATATATAGAAATCTAGATCACCAATACGATTACTTCTGAGGAATTACATGAGCAGGCATGAGCCATTTATTGATGGATAAAACACCTCCAAATAAATCCAATGTTCAGTGCGATTCACTCCGATAGCCTAGAGCTTTGCAGTGAAGCGTACAGCCAACTGCAGTGTTGTAAGACCCTCAAAATGTTTGAAAAATCAATCCCAGTACAAGAGACATATAGTGCCATCACCAAATCAACTGATAGCAAATGACATTTGGTTACAAGTACAACCAGACTTATTTAGTGAATGGGTTGAATCAAATCAGGTTAAACAGACATTTTTAGGTTTTAAGCGTCAGTTCAGTGTGTTTTTTGTTGTCAAATCATTATTTTAATCACAAGACAATTCAGTTACAAGTAAATGGCTAATGAGATAAAAAAGATCAGCATTTATTAGCCAAAAGATTCACATAAACCCGTCTTCAATGACAGTCCAGTAAAAGAGCTTCATTTTATTTTAATCACAGACTTTCAACTGACAGATACCCAACACCATCTAGCCTAAGGATTCAAACTACAATACGAGTATAAGAGAACAATACTAACCTTAGATTTACTCCTTTCATCTCCGTCAACATCTCCGATGTTTTCTAATGGTTTCAAATGGTCAAAAAATCTGTCCATGTTATCCCGATCAGGTTCTGAGTAACTAGTATCCGGTACACAAGCTGTAACATTGCAATCATTATCTGATTTAGAGTTCATTGTGGAATCATTTTTCACCATTTTGGAGTCCCGTGTGACCTCTGCACGGCTCGTTCTCTTCACAGTCTCAGCAGGCGAGTTCAGCTGCAAATGTTTCAACTGCAGACGTGTCACATGATGACAACATGGCGTTGCTGTTTGTATGTTAATTTCTGGAAGTTGGCTTTTGGTGGATGAAGTCCTGGAAACATTTTCCATAATTTCTTCAACCGGCTTGGACTTCCTGGATCTGGATTTTTCTCTACGCGAGTTGTTAGCCTGTTGCTGCTTATCAAGGACATCACAAAATGTGGACACGAATTAGTGGAGTCATTAATGCGTAGCGTATCTTTTACAGGCATGAAATGAAGCCTATCAGGATAGTAATATTAACAGAGGATATTTCTCTTTCAGAAATAGGATCCATATTTATTAGTACCTGAATGCAATTAAATTACCTTTCTTGAAAGTGTGATTACTTTATTTAGTCTCAACACCAGAACTCGATCAAATATATTTATATACCAATGTATTTAATTTTTAAAATACATTCTCAAATACATTAATATATCTTTCCCCGAATTGTTACATGTATTGATCTGAATATTTTGCCCAACACAATTTATACCTGGAAACAATTTGATGATTTCAATTTATATACAACAATTGTCTTTGCTCTGGGATCATAAAAATGTTATGGTTCCTTTCCATAGCTTCCTTTCCAATAAAAGATAAGATTAGGCACCACAAACAAAATATCTTGTTTCCCATCGCCGACTGACCCACTTTTGACACCCGACATTGCATATTATTTTATTTCCTTTTTGTTTCAATATTTTGCTCCAGGACTAAATTTATATTTCACGTTTTGATCCCCAGGCGGCAGGTATGCAGTAATGTTGCACGCATCTTTTGTTAGATGTTGGTGCACTTCAAACATGGCATTCATAATACATGTACCTCAAATCACGAGCAAAAACTCCATCACTAAATCCCGGAAACGGTTGATGGTGGGTGGGAAACATAACAATTAATACTCTGTATCATTTATCTGCCACAGGCAACTTGGACAAAGGTTTCTTTTCGTTTTTTTGGTCCCATATTGAATGAAACGTTTACACCTACATGTATGCGTTTAATGGGTCACTCATACAGAAATACAATAGATCGAGTGTTAAGGCAGCTTGCTGCCAAGTAACAGATTTGTTTTCCCCAACTCTTCAGGAGTCTTCTAAAAATAAATCACTTGGCACATGAAAACTAAACAGATTCTTTAGCACAGAATCAGCAGACTTAAAAATAATCAAACTAAATATGCGAAATAACGCCATATGTTAATTTAGTCAAAACAACATAATAACGGAATAAGTCGAATGAATAACATCAGTGTTACCATGGGTGGGTGAAGTGATGGTTTTACATATCAAATTATCTGAAATAATATCCACATTTTCCCAAAATTTTGGAAATAAAAAATAAAAGCCTACCTATCTACCCATTTTTCAGGAAACAAACCATGGGAAACAAGATATTTATTTTATGGTGCCTTATCCTCAGTGGGAAATTATAATTAGAAAGGACAAAGGGATAACATGAAGCCACTTATGAGTAGATCCAATCCACAGATTTCATAGTATCTAGAAAATTAAAAGAATGATCCTTCAGTATAACTATATGTAATTCATTTATAGATTTATGCTCCAGCTGCTACAATTCAAACAATTTATATCATAACGTTAACCAGACCACCTATGTAATGGAAAAATCAACTGCAACTAAACTAGCTGTGATATAAACCTGTGACTCTTTCAGTCGTTTCTTTTCATTTGACGGCTCGGAGATGTGCTGTCTCTTATGACCAGATCGTGGACTTGGAGATGCAGAAGTTCCACATCCACCTTGGATGCTGGTACAGGATGACAGACGTGCCGACACCCTGAAAAACAGGAAATATCAGATATTAACTGAACTGTTAAAAAACAATTTAAAAAAAGATGAGCTTAGATATGAAGCACATTACAACCTTTTCAGTAGGGAATAGAGTAGATGCCCCATTACAAAAAATACACAGCAGCTCACCTGTGGGGACCTGTAAAAACACCGCGATGACATTGCCGAAGGGAGGTATGGATGCAGAGGGAGAGGGTGGTGGCGAAGGGCTGGCTGTGGGGTAGTGGTAGTCACACTAACACAGTAGTAGCCCTTATCCATTGGAAGGGGAGGCTCTCTATATTCATGTTTGAAAGAAATCTACTTTTTAAATTGATGGAATTTTCTTATTTTGATGAAAAATCGGTGGCTGTAAAGTAGTAGATGTAATGTAAGTTTTTTGTTGTATGATGTTTTACTATACATAATAAGTAACAAAGAAACTGTCCCATACTTATAACACTTACAAGTAATGAAAAGATTTCATTAACCCATCACTGAAGCATCATCAATTCCTTGGTACCTGCCACCAGAAAATAGCTACCCAGCTCATGTTGAACTACAATTAATAAACGTACTTCAAAATTATGAGCTTACTGCTTTGGATTCGACACCTTTTCATATATTATTTTTATCAGAGGAGTTATCCAGCACTGCAGATGACCAGCATCATGTGACCAAGCCCTTCTTCTGTATAAATATAGAAGCTTAGATCAAGAACCTTATGTTTGGCTATTTTCCAATTCTGACTTCTAAATACTGTCAGAAAGCCATCTATTTCCCTACTTTGATCTTCAACTGATACAGCCTGTAGTGTTACGTTGTTGTTATTCAAAATTTTCTGGTGATGAAAAGGAAGTCTAGCAGCACTGTGGAAAACGTTGCCGAACCAAACTGATCTGATTCTTGTCACACAACACGTTTATCTTTGTATACTGCAAAAAGTTTCCTACCGAGAGAGCCTAAAGATCTGCTAGAGACTGGTCATGACCAGGTTCATCACCAAACCAGTAAGAAATAAGTATTGCAATGAAGAAATCCGACCGACTCATCATTTCACAAAATCTCATTCCAGCAAGCATCAGACATCTCCATTACACTTGTCTTGTTTCGTTGTGAAAAGAACCATTCTGTGCCACATTGTCTGGTAATGATGCTCCATACCATCATCTCCTTTTATATGACAGGGTTCGAAATTGTCCACTTCCCATGGCAAGCACATCTTTCTCCCGGCGTGTATCAATGGATCTGCATTGGCCACGCCGGCGGGTGCTAATATTTGGTACCATTGGCGAGCAAAAAGTCTAGTATAGTCTCCAGGAAAATCATGGAACAAATCACGGTCATTGCACTGTACTGGTATACAATTCAACCATTGTTGATACTTCTCACAAACTGTGATTGTATCCGACCGAGTCCCCATAGCCTTGATCTGGGTGTACTCATGTATTAAGAAAGGCCTATCGTCCAATCATGATGTTTCTACCAAAACTTGGGGTTATCCCTCTAAACTTAGCACTGCCTAGAACCCATTCAAACTAAATATAATAGTGATGGGGAGACTGTTAATTCGAACAACACGTATAATTTGCACGATGGGGTTTTATTCTGCATCATGTGAGGCACAGGGATATTTTAATTTTGTGCCATACATTAAAATAACACAGGAATCCCGGGAAAAAAAACGTTCTAGAAGCAACACTGACAAGTAATAAAAAAACAAAGGCCTAACATCAAAATATGCTTTTGACAGTTTATGACAATATCATGTCATAAAGCTGTTTATGACATCATAAACCCTGGATTAATCCATGGTTTTTGACATTGTGTCATAAATTTGCCAACGCTGTGTGTGTGTTCTTGTCCCATTTCTGTCCATTGATAGTTACATACCTATTAATTATCACTGCTAAGACTTTTGGTTGGTGACGAAATGACTTCTAGTTGGTGACGAAATGACATTTTTTAAGTGGCGGCCAGTCGTCCTGTCACTGAGACTTGTTACAGTGTATAGTGTCAATGAATAAGTCAGTGCTAGTCACTCTAAGGTCTCAAATCACATGTCAGTCAGTGTAAATGAATCATTGACTGAATGTCATTGATTGAAGATCTAATCAAGATTGTTTGTTCTGTGTTTATTTGTTTTTCGTTTACCATTTTTTTGCCTTAAAGGCTTAAGTATAAGTATTCTGTATATGACAGTCTATTTCCAACAGCGTATCCATTTAGTTTATGAAACGTTTTAAACATATTATAGTTTATGATGTTAAATAATATTCTTATTTATCAAAAAATATCCGAAATTACACCAGCAAACATCTTTTATTATCGCCCATTTCAAATTTAAACCGATACAACTTTTTGACAGTATCTAGACACTGTTACTATATATTCTCACCTTCGCAGGGATCCTGGGGTATCCATTGTAAGAAATTCTACTTAACTATCCAGTATTTGTTATTAATAAATGATCAACAACAAATAACAGTTATATTTCGCGCTTTCCAAGTACATTAACGCATACCCACCAATTGATATTTCCGTATTTTTAACTTCCCACAGCGGGTTTGCACAATGACCTATTATGTATTAATATATAGATATATATGTCATGAATATTTATACACGTGTGATATGTGTACTTTATGGAATTTACGTAATATTACATAATTAAATTAGTCTTTCACCTGGTAAAAAGGTAATAAAACCAATATTTAATTGTTCCCATGGAAACTTATCCGTGAGGAAAATTGCACACGGCTAATGTCTTATTTACGATGCTTATTCAACGTCCTACGTAGTTTTAGCCTATTTCATGAACGTAAACTATTTGTTTTCAACAGCAATCCACCACCCTAAATATATCCGTCGTCGGAAATTAATTAATGGTGACAGCTATATATAGTTAATCATTCTGTTTATATAACATTTTACCATAAAAAAATCTCACACGTCAAAATTTATGTGGATATCAAGATATTCTGTCTGTTCCAATCATGGGAAGCAGTAAAAATCCACAATTAAAAATAATAAAGCGTCGTGGAAAACAAGAATAATGAACTAGAAAAGATGATTGGTTTGGTTTTGTTATTCGGGGAGAATCCCCAGGCTGTCGCTTAATCAGCACAGCCTCTATGTTGGAGTGGTTGAGAAACTCCTCCCCCACCACTCACAGGAGAGCAGTACGGAAAGATGGAGCCGAAATACCCTGAGGGTGGTCACTGCCAGAGTGTTTTACGTCCTCAGGTTTTTTAACGTCCCCCTTTATTTTAAATAATTCAGTGGAGACGGTAGCGCCATTTAACGTGGTCAGCCACCCACGATGTAGTGAGCCGAGAAATTAATCCCTGGAAAAGGTTCGAACCTGCGACCGTTGACACCAAGTGCCGGGTGCTTAACCGATACGCCACCGGAGCTCACTAACTAGAAAAGAATGTGATCGGACTTTATATATAGTGCACGCTGTCGTGCTTGAAAAGGGTAAGCAATGTTTATGGGGGTGGCGCCTCCGTGGTCTAACGGTAGCGTGCTGGACCACAGATCACTACCACCCGTGTTCGAATCCCGGCGTGGGCATATCTGAAGGTTGTTTCGTCTTTCACTTCGTCTCATTACCTTTGGAGGTCGCTCGGCCCATTTAGCCTACCTTGTGCACAAAAGTGGCCGTAAAACATCAATCATCATCATCATCATCATTTATGGGGCATTGTAAAAATGCAAATTGAACTGGAGTGCATATATAATAGCGCTTATCAAAACATAAAAATCCATTAATAGAAATAATTTTTTTTCTGGGGAACTTGATGAGTGATTTTTATTGTTTTAAGTTTTATCTTATATATACATTCCATATAGCTGTACGTGTGGCATCGGCATACCAGATGTAAAGTGATGGCCGGTTGTCGAATTAATTTATGTTATGAAGAATTAGTGATCGCCCGTTCGTGCCGCTTAACGGTTTGTGGCTGACCAATTGTGAGGTCAAATGGGTGTGAAACCATAGATCTCCGATTGATTGATGTGCGAAAGAAGTTGGTGGTCACCCGTTCCGTGCCGCTTGGCGATTTGTGGTCCGGCGGTTGTTGGGATCGCACCGTTGTGGATGTCGTAGCCGCGGGGTTTGGTTGGGTTTGTACACTATTAATGTTTTCGTGTTGTGGGTTGAATGCATGAAAGATTTGTTAGTGAATGTTTGCAATGGTACAGCCAAGTCAGCGGAGAATGTATCAAGGGACATGCGAGTCTCCACTAGACAACACGCAGATTGTGCTGGGGGTGGGGGATGGAATTCCCCTTTATATACCGGTTTGGATGTGTGGGAGGAGTTTTTAGTGGGGGATTGTTCTCGACTCAGCCAAGTCAGCGGTGATTGGGCCAGGTGACCATGCGGAATCTACCGGACAACAACGCGGACGGTGCTGAGGGGACAATTCCCTATATATATATATATATATATATATATATATATATATATATATATATATATTATTATATATATTATTTTTTGTAGATATTTTTGGAAGAGTGGAGAAAAGAGTGGTAGTAGAGGTGGTGGTTCTGGAGTGTTTAGTTTCGAGGAATGTATAGTTTTTGTACAGTTTTGAGTAGAGGAATAAAGTAGATTCGAGACCATATGAATTCGGCATTTTGAAAGAGAGAATTTAGCTAAGGCCGAGATCCGGGACGGACCGACAGTGGGGCCCAGGGCCGGGTCCCGGATCTCGGTACTTTTCACATATACCTTTTATGGATTTTGTAAAGCACCTATAGACAGCGACAGTTTTACCATTTTTACTGATCTTAATATCCTGACACTCCTTCACAAACCGTGTTGCTGTTTTACGGCCACTTTTGTACACAAAGTAGGCTAAATGGGCCGAATGACCTTCAAAACTAATCAGGAGAAGTGAAGGATGAAACACCCTTCTAGTTTAGCTTGGCTGAGGTTTGAAACCAGGTTATATAGGTGTATGGTCATCCGCGCTACCAGTTAGGCCATGGAGACCCCCCCCCCTTGACAAACCACGAAGGCATAGTACTTTGAATGTATGTAGCAGGATCGTTGTACAGTGATCTGAAACGTACAGGAAGCCAGTGCAACTGGAACAAAACTGGTGTTATATGTTCCCTTTTGCGAGTGCGTGTCACCAGTTCTGCACTCGCTGTATATAACAATGCATTATCATAGTCCAGTGGAGAAATAATAAGGGCTTGGACTAAAGTCTTGCATGTCTTCCATCATTTATGTACTTACGAATATGTCCTATATATGCCTACTGCTATGACTACACGTTCAGTATCAGTGAGTAATTCAGACATAGTATATAGTCCCAATAATGTCCTTATTATAAAGGATGACTTTCCCGAGGGAAAGGAACTTACAGTGTGTAAAGCCAACACAATGACATTCTGCCAATCGCTTAGATCCTTTGAAGCCTTGGTAGATAACAAGCGGAACGATCCAGGTGACAGATTATATAAAACTTAGGGGTGTACACTGAAGGCGAACCTCATGATGCCATTGAGGGCTATCTAGTTGTCAACACAGAGGAAGCATACCAAGATGCTAAAGAACTACACGTACTAATACTATTAGTACATGTTACCATACCGTTCTATTAGTCTAAGAGAACGGTATGGTAACTCTATTATCAAACTTTCATACCGGAGGAAACTGGAAAATTGACCCGCCATGAAGACGATCAAAGGTAAAAAACTAAGGAAATTTTTGGACTTTCTGAAAGGTTGCAGGTCGGTGATAGCATCCAATCGCTGTTTATCTTTGGATAGCATAGAAAAGAACAGCCAATTTCTTGACAAATTACCAAATGATATCGTGAACCGGTGGAATCGCTTGTTTGACACACGTATGTACAAAGACAACGAATCTTTAGCATCATTTGCGGAATTTGTAGATTACCTAATATCCGAGATACACCAGCGCAATAGCATTCTAAAAACCGAGTTAGACGACTGTACATCTCAACGGACATACGTCGACAAACAGAAATATGCTAACAAAAGGACAACAGGCGTTCGTAGTTTCTCGTCAAGCAGCAATGAGATCCCCAAACAAATACACTCAAAATGTGTGTTGCATAAGGAGCTGTACAATCTGAAGAACTGTCCTAACTTCAAACAAATGACCCTACAGGACAGACGGTCTACAGTGATGTCCCATGAGCTATGTTTTGGTTGTCTCACCTTTGGACACAGAAAGATGCAGTGCCACAACAAGATGACATATGACACATGTGGTAGCCGTTATTCTACTCTACTCCACGATGACAACTGGAAGTCAGCCAATTCTGATGCAGCTAAACATCACAATTCTAGGAACTCATGTGAAGCTACTATACATTCCCATTGTTTGAATTGTAATGATAATGACAATTCATGATGTAAGCCGGAATGTTTCACACTATGATTGTACCTGTCACTGTATATCATGTTGACAATCATGATGATACTATGCGTATGTACGCAATGATTGATGAACAATCTGATGCTTGCTTTGTCACTAACCATGTGCTACAAACCTTGAATGTACTTGGCTATCCCGTTGAGGTGAAACTGTCAACGATACATGGGGAGGAACGTATCCAGTGCAGGAAGGCATCCTGCTTAATGCGTGTAGTCAGGGGAACTAAAGAATCCGTAGAGATATCGCTTCCAGGTTGTTATTGCAGACATAACATTCCAGCCAAGGAATCACAGATACCCAGACCGGACACCATCACAAAGTGGACACACCTAAGGAGGCTAGCAGGCCATCCCAGTTCCTATGATGACGCATTAAGGATAGGACTACTGATTGATACCAACCGCGTTCGTGCCACTAAACCCAGAGAAGTCATCAATGGTGGCGAGGGTGAGCCATATGCTGTACGAACAGCTCTGGGGTGGGGTGTAATAGGTAATACCTGAACATTATACACTAGACAAACCAAAGGTACTTATCATTTTTGCATGTCGGACTCAAGTGGGCGAGGTCAGCCCAGCTCAAGTTAGTAAGCTGTTAGATTCTGGCTTTGATGCAATACAGGGTGACAAGACCTCATTTCAGGATAAACGACTTCAGATATACTATTATAGTAGATGTGGACAATTTGAATTGGCCTTGCCCACAAAAGGTGACATACAGATGGCCAATAACAGATCATTTGCTGAAAGACGGCTGCACATGTTGAATAACAGACTCGCAAGTGATACGGAGTACAGGGATGAGTACACCAGCCATATGGAGGATATGTTGAAAAATGCTATGTTGAAGAGGTCCCTGAAGATGAATTACATGTACCGAATGGTCAAGTATGGACATTTACCACCCTAGAAAGGAGAAGATGCGCATTGTCTTTGATTGCAGTGCAGTATATGGTGGACATTCTCTCAATGAACATCTTTTTCCAGGGCCAGGTTTGATCAACAATCTTACAGGGATCCTTTGCCGTTTCCGCATGGAACAAGTTGCAATAACTTGGGACATTGAGGGCACGTTCTTGCAGGTAAGTGTCATAAAAAGTCACAGAAACCTGCTCAGATTCCTATGGTGAAAGAATGGGAAAACAGATGAGAAACACACAGATTACAGAATGACAGCACACCTATTTGGTGCTAGAATGCGTTAACTTGCACTCAGGACTGCTGCAGAAATGTTTGCTAAAGCAGGAAGCAAAGCTGCAGACTTCATCAGGCATAATTTCTATGTGGATGATGGTCTAACATCTGTTCAGAGTTCACAGGAAGCTATACAACTGATTCAAGATGCCCAACAGCTGTGTGATAAGGGAGGTTTCCATCTACATAAGATTATTTCAAATGATAAGGATGTACTGCAGTCAATCCCAGTCCATGGCAGACCGCAAGGTGTACAGAGATTGGATTTAGGAACAGAACACATTCTAATCGAGCGTATTATTGGAGTACAATGGTGTGTACAATCTGACAGTCTACAATTCCATGTATAACTAAAGGATCAACCATTAACCAGACGAAGCATCCCATCCACTGTAGGTTCTACCTTTGATCCCCTTGGATTAGTTGCGCCGTGTATTCTAATAGGGAAGCGAATATTACAGGAACTGTGTCAAGACGGTGCAGACTGGGATAATCCAATAGGAGATGATATTAGAAACAGATGGGAGAAATGGCGTTTGGAGATATGCCTACTGGGCGAACTCAAGATACCCCACTGGTGCAAGCTATCTGATTTCGGAACGGTAAGTTCCATAGAACTTTACCACTTTTCCGTGTGCCAGACTTGGGGGACTAGGTCAATGTAGTTACCTGCGCCTCAAGAATAACATCTGTACATCACTAGTGATAGCCCAAACCAAGGTGGCACCTTCTAAACCAGTAACAGTACCGAGGTTGGAGCTTTCCGCTGCGCTACTCTCAGTGAAGATCGGCAACTATCTCGCCAGAGAACTGACCTATGATGACATTAGGCATGTGCACTGGACGGATAGTAAAATAGTCTTAAGTTATATCAACAATGATGCTAAGAAATTTCACATCTTTGTTGATAACCGCATACAAGAGATCCATGAGCGTTTGTCACCTGATGACTAGAGACATGTTAGAACGACAGACAATCCAGCTGACTGAGCTTCTCGAGGTAGGTATGGATGCTGCATCACTTATACAGAACTGTTTGTGGTGGAATGGACCGGAGTTCCTAAACTCGAGTAAGTAATTTTTTTCTGTCTTGGATATTGAACAATTGGCATCGGATGACCCTGAAGTTCGGAGACTCACCAGACTCTCTACTCAAGCTACAGACGATCTCACATCTAACTTTCTGAACAGACTGGAGCGCTTCTCTAACTGGAATTTTATGAGAATATCAGTAGCTGTATGTCTGCGATTCACCAGTAAGTTAAAGGATTAAAGTGTGAAGTTACCCAAAATAGCCATGAAACCTGCTGGAAGATTGAAAAATGCTTTAGCTAAGTTTGAACCAATAGGTATTCAAGAGATCAAAGATGCAGAGATAATCATTCTAGCTCTCCTTCAAAAGCTGAATTTTCCCACTGAAGTGGAAGCCTTACAACGGTTAAGAGATCAGGATGTCACAAACAGAACGACAGCAAAGCAGCGTAATGATATTCTTAGGCGTTCAAGCATATTTTAATGACTTGATCCCTACATTAGTAACAGTAATTTACTACCAGTAGGTGGTCGCATTAAATGTGAAAATATACCTAGAGATATCACCCATCCTATGATATTACTAAAGCAGAACCACATCACAAAATTAGTTATTGACCATCACCATATTAAATGTGCTCACTCAGGTCGTGGCATAATCCTAAATGCTCTACGTTCCAGCGGATACTGGAACATTGCTGGTAATGCAGCTGTTACATCCCATATATGGAGCTGTGTTACTTGCCGTAAGTTCAAAAGATGGCTGATTTTCCTGAAGATAGATTGGGTGCTGCCCCTCCTTTTACCTATAGTGCTGAGGATTATTTCAGCTCATTCACCATCAAAGAGGGTCGCAGAGAATTGAAGCGCTATGGTGTACTGTTTACATATATGGCGTCGCGTGCCATACACACTGAAGTAGCGTGTTCCCTCACAACGGATTCCTTTCTCAATGCTTATCGTCGCTATGTATACCGACGTGGACTGGTAAGACTACTGAGGTCGGATAGAGGAAACAATTTCATAGGAGCGAGAAGTGAGCAGGCCAATGCCATGGCACAAATGGATAACAGCAAAATCCAAAATGAACTACTTAAGGATGAATGTGATTGGATTGACTTCACCGTGAATGTTCCTCATACATCCCAAATGGGAGGTGTATGGGAGCGAATGATTAGAAGTGCTCACAATGCGCTTTCTGCACTGCTCATAAATAATAGAGATCGCTTAGATGATGAGTTATTGAGGACTCTGATAGTAGAAGCAGAAGCGATCGTCAACAACCGTCTATTAACATTAGTGGATTCACATATACCCCTCAGCCCTAGCAATATACTTACATCAGAAGATGAACATCGTCATGTCACCGCCTGGACAATTCGTTAAAAGGGACCTTTACTGTCACCGTAGATGCCGACGTGTTCAATACTTGACCAACCAGTTTTGACAAAGGTGGAGACTAGAGTTTCTTCCAACTCTACAGGAACGGAGAAAATGGGTCCGTTCTCAGAGAGATATGAAGATTGATGGCATTGTTCTTATGGTAGATGACAACCTGCTACGTACCACATGTCCCGTCGCTCGGATACTGGAGACCAATAAGGATGAGGATGGATATGTACGAACTGTGACGATTCTTACTGGGAAGTCCACCTACGAGAGACCAGTACACAAACTGATATTGCTCCTAGACAACAACTCTTCCAATGGGTAAATTTGTAATTAATGTATTTCTTTCACATTTGACATGTTTCGTGTTTTACGATGATTCACTTAGGTCATACATACAGTGCTCCCTCGATATAATGCCAACTAGGGGATTTGATAAAAGTTGGCATTATAAAGGGGTGGCATTATATGGGGGTGGCAATAAGTGAGGGAGCACTGTATATGCTATATTTCGATATGATGCTCACAATGATTTGTGTGGATTTGGTATTTTAGATTGCTTTCGGTAATGAATCAAGTTTTATAAATGATTCTATTTTGTTGTTGTCTACAAGAAATGTCATCCGACGTGTGAAGTTGGTTTTGCACAAAACTTTCAAACGACTTTTTCAGGTAAATTATGATCAATTTATGGGAGGTGTGTAACTGCATGGCAGTCATGTTTATACGATATAGATATCTTGGGTAAAATTGGATGTGGAACTCTTGCTGGTGACGAAAAAAAAGGTATTGGCACGCGGTTCGCGCAACATACGATATGAAATATAGGAAAAAAAGTTTATTTGGTTTATTTTATTGAATTGGCTTCAGGAACAGAGGTATGATCAATTATAATTGTGAATTAACGTGTATCGTTTAATAATAATACATGATTGCGTAATGCGGTGTTAGCTTTCTTGTCAGAACCATCGTTCAAAGTAGGTAGTCAAATATCTTAAATAGTGCGGTAGCCATGTGTCCAGGGGCGAGAATATATGCCGATTTGTGTGTTTTTGTCCTGAAACTCGGTATTGTTTACATTGTATCATTTCAGTTTTAGCATTATGTGTTCTGTAGATGTTCTCTAGTCTAGTGATGTCCCTGTTCATTGTCGGTAGTTAATAATAAACATATTATTTCATTGATGACCGTCTTCATTATTAAACGCGAGAATTTGAATGAATGAAGCTACTTATAGTCTACCATCGTTTTTTATTTATTTATGTCGATTCAATAACGTTAGTCGCTAGTGTTGTCTGTTTTTACCATGTCGACTATAAATAAACTTTTCTCATCTTATTTCATCTAGGTATATAAGGGTTTAAAATAAATTCTTTGGAATCGCCACTTAAAAACACACACACACACACACACACACACACACACACACACACACACACACACACACACACACACACACACACACACATGAAACAGTCTACTTTGTCTTTTGTTGACTGAGCTAACAAACAATATTTGTCAAAGAGCATTAAACAAATATTTTCTCAAACGTCGCATGAGAAAAAAATCTCACATTGCTCTCATTGTCGTATCATTAATTTCTGACTGACTGACTGATTGACTGACTAACTAGATAAATGACTGAATAAATAAATAAATAAATTAAGTCATCAATTTATTAAGTTTGACCAAATAGTTACAACTCATTCACTTACTTACTCACTCTTTATACGTTCATTTCAATTCAGCTCCTCATCCGAACTACTCGTTCAACCACCCATCCCTCAATCCCCCCCCCCCACACACTTTAAACCCACCGAGTTAACCACCCATTCGTTGACCCAATCACTGATTAATTCGCCAGTTGACTCTCTCGACCTTGACCCCAGTAACTCACTAGTTATTCACCTAAGTCGATATGACAATCAGCTACAGCCAAACATGACTCTATACAGCCACGATCACCCAACACCCATACCTCCGAAACCACCCACTTTCCACATTCACTACCGCTATGGCTATTAGTATAAACATCATACATTGTCAATTTATGATGACCAAAGATGTACCAAATATTTCGAACTTTTATTAAGAGTTATCTTATCAAGGCCTCGTATGTCGAGTAGCTCAAGGTATAATGTTGACAAGCTTAAATATAACACACACACACACACACACACACAGAGTCAAGAGTCTCGGGCTACAGTGACACTTGTATAATCTTGCTAAACCGACCGAATGGTATGTCGTTAGTGAGTGAGTGAGTGAGTGAGTGAGGTGTATGTATGTCAGTGAGTGAGTACGTGGGTGCGCTATATTAAGCTATATTAACTTACAATATTTATATGACGCGTTTTCATATCAGGTAAATATTACGTTTCTTAGACGATTTGCCTTGAATGAGAGATCATTAACCGATGTAAACTTGAGTATTACGGTAGACTAAATGTTGCTTGAAGCAAGTCTGTTTTTAGTCTCTTATTTACCCTTTTCTAACATAATCAAAACCATGTTCTAAGCTCATATAGCACAAACAAATTTTATACATAAACACACCATTTTATATATTATAAATAGGCTAATTTAAATAGGTCGGTTTAAAAAAAAAAACCTTACAAAACATGTCTTTACTTGCTGGAAGCTTAATATGATGTTTGGCAACTTATTCCACAGCGTGGGAGCTGATCCTGGGAAAGATTTCTCTCCCAATATTGCTTTTGGATAAGATCGCCCGGATAGAGCGGTGCTGTTCCTCCACTCGGCACTTTGAATGTGTTATACGTTCCGTTTTGTGAGTGCGTGTCACCAGATGTGCAACACAGTTCAGCACTCGCTGTAGGCGGTCTGTCAGAGAGAGAGAGAGAGAGAGAGGGGGGTATTATATAATAATGCATTGTATAATCCAGTCGATAAATTATAAAGGCTTGGACTAAAATCTTGCATGCCTCATCAGTCATATATATATATGAATAAGTCCTAGATTTCTTATTTGATAACAACAGGACTTACATATAGAATTCACCTTCTTCTCCATCCCTAGAGTATTCTCCAAAAGAGCCTTAAATTCTTACGGACATAGAATAATTGATATAACTGAATGCGAAATTTCTCAGTTTTCTTCACATTTTGCTTGGATGAGAAAACAATTAATTTATATCTTACCTTTATTCAATTTCAGTTTGTTGCTGTTCATCCAAATACCTTATGTCTGTGATATAAGCTTCAAATGAAGATGAAATATCATCCCATTTATCACTTGGCTTCAAAGTCATGTACATTTGCGTATCTCGGCATATCACTGATATTTAATATTATACCGTTCAATAATTTCACCAACTGGTTTGGTATACCACACAGACAGTAATTCTTTGGTCCTAAAACGGATCCCTGTGTTACACCAAAAAAGAAGACCTACACCTGGTGATGGTTTATTGGCCACTGAAACACATTGAGTTCTGACGTTGAAGTACGACTTTACCTATGTTAAAGTGTTTTTCTTGATTCCAAAGGAAAATTCTAAACGCTTCAGTAGAATCGGGTGATCGATTGCATAAACAGTTGCAGATATATCAAGAAGAATTAATCCAGTCGTAGATCCTCCATCAAGAACCTCAGCAATGTCACTTGTGTACAGTCAAGAGAGCAGTTTCTGTTTGTTGACGTCTAGTATAAGCAGACTGATAATTGGTATTGATGTCTTTGTGCTCTAAGTACTCTTGCATACTCCTTCCTACCACCTTTCAATAAGATTGGAGATGAAAGGATGGTTAGAAATAGGACGATGCTTCTACCTTCTCAGCACATTTCTTGAAAAGCTAATTGGGCAGTGGATCCAAGTCACATGACTTGTTCGAAGATTTGGTGGTTATCTCATTGACTTCAATTGCAAAAGCTGATTGAGATATTTGGAGACATCCGCACGCATAGAGATATTGCAGGCACTATTTGGGGATTCAGAGATGATCTTTTCCCGGCGATTGTTATTTTCCTCATCAAGAAATTGCTGAATTTGTCCGCCAGGAGTTTCAACAGAGGTAAAATGTGGAAACTTTATATTTGAGTTACTTCCTATTTAATTACTAGCTCATTCGAGGTGTTTCTTTTGATATTTTCCATATTTATCTATCTTTGTTCAATAGAAGCGCTTCTTCTCATCGAATAGTTCTGTAGTTATTGTTTTTTTAGAGATATCGCTGTAATTTTCAAAGTGCACCTTTGAGGAAGTACGTGCGCCATATTCTTTCTGCTTTACTCCGAATTTTCTTAGCAGATCTAAGCTTATCGGAGTACCAGGAGTTTCCGGTCTCAACGTGATCAGGTATAACCAAGAGAGCACATGGTGATCAATGATACTTTTATATACGTTTCTACCAACTCATTAACTGATCTATCACATTTACTCGGGTATTGAGATGATTGTAAATACTCCTAAATATTATTATTATTCTTTAATATTTATTTATGTCACGATATTTTCTGTGTGTGTTCTTTCTTCGTATACATCGGCCTTGGCCATATTAATAACGAACTGTTCAGCGATGATTGCCGACACACACACACACACACACACACACACACACACACACACACACACACACACACACATGAAACAGTCTACTTTGTCTTTTGTTGACTGAGCTAACAAACAATATTTGTCAAAGAGCATTAAACAAATATTTTCTCAAACGTCGCATGAGAAAAAAATCTCACATTGCTCTCATTGTCGTATCATTAATTTCTCATCGTTCTAACACTGACTGACTGACTGATTGACTGACTGATTGACTGACTAACTAGATAAATGACTGAATAAATAAATTAATTAATTCATCAATTTATTAATGTTTGACCAAATAGTTACAACTCATTCACTTACTTACTCACTCTTTATACGTTCATTTCAATTCAGCTCCTCATTCGAACTACTCGTTCAACCACCCATCCCCCAATTCCCCCCACACTTTAAACCCACAGCTAGAACACACATGTATATATATATATATATATATATATATATATATATATATAATGGCTCGATTGTGTCGATCTGGTTAACTATATCAAATGAAAAGGTTGTGATCCTTTTTCTGAATAGTAAGTGTTTATAGCCTATATAAGTTAGCCAGAACTAGGGATAAGTTTATGGAGTGAAGTAATCGCTAGACAGTTTTGTTTTCCGCCGATGTTGCGTGACAGAAGTTGTCGTGCCAATAATTACAATTAATATCCCTCGCTTGAGTGGATGACACACCGTTGTCGTCAGTGTTTATAATCTTGATTAAAACAAGTATCTCGTCAGTTCAGATGTTACTTGGCTAAAAGTTAGTCAACCCTAACTTGTCAATTGGTTTGTATAATTTACTGATTATATTTGTATTCATCCACGGATTTATTATTAAAAAACATCCCCCCCCCCGTCTTTTAATAATTTAACCGACAACTATATATTATAATGCACTTAATTATGGTTTGAAATGTTAGAAAATAAATATAAAACAAATTCTTTGTATGATAACATGCAACGCTTTATGTCAATGCAACTCAAACAAACAAACAAACAAACAAACAAACAAACAAACATTGCTTATATTGAAAACAATTACAAATGGAAATTGATTTGTTTTCAGTTCTTGCACGTATGATCGATATTGTTTACTGTTTAATTTGCTTATCACAATTTATGTGAAACTGCCTCGTGCACAAGCTCCAGTGTAGCATCTTATTTTTCCTCGCTGGTCGTCTGCTGTGGCCGACTAACGGGATATCTTGGATAGTGGGTGGGTCTGGAGTGCGATCACCGCCCAACTTTGTGAACCGACACAGTTCACCCTTGACAAAACGTGTGATAACGTGATTGCGCGTCGATGGTGCATCGAACTCACAAACTGCTTGGGTCAACGTCTAGGCATATCGCCATCGCTGTAGCTGTAGCATAAACGCCACAGTCGACGCCATTTGTTCTGTTGCTGTGATACATCGTCCCTTTCTAGGAGGAGATTGCCACTAGATGTGTGGAATGGCATGTGACATAATTGCTCCAGAAGACGGTGAGGATGGTCGTGATGTGTGTCGGCGCAGAGTCATATAACTTGACCGCTCCAGTCTGACAGTTGATATATATATATATATATATATATATATATATATATATATCCGTGAAGATTTGTCAAAACAATTAGTTAGATGGTTTACACGGTAGCGTTAGTCATGTTACGGTATAACTAACCAATACTACATAACCATATTGCGCAAGCTTTGTTGTTGGCGGATGTGCAAACTAAAATATTACCCATGATGCCTTTGTGCGAGTCATTAAATAAACCGATTTTTAAAATGTTTTTCTCGCACTAACATGTTAGGGCACTTATATCTTTGCCACATTTGATATTTCAGTATTGCCTACATTCTTTCACAAAGTTAATAAGTTCCTAAAACATACAAAAACGTAAGTTTTAATTACGGATGTATTGACTAGTTTGGCAGTTATCAAAATAATCGTTTATTATAAACCTATTTTAGAGGCATTTATGTACAGATTAGTACTTTAACAATACATCATTGGTAAATTTCGATTTTCTAACTCTACAGCACGTCTTTCAGAAATAAAAAAATAACACAATCATGTTGTAAACTAAGTTTTGTTTGTTCCGTTTCGTGCCTTAAATTATCCACCAGTTACGAAAGTCAACAACATTCCATGAAAGTATATCTAAAAGCCGTTTAATAATAACGGCACGATTTCAATGCCTAAACTTATTTTACTTCTGTATGTTTCCCCGGGCTGAAATTCCTCGTTAGCGAAAACGATTCACTTGCCCTCTAGCGCGCCCCACGCTAAAGCACAGGGAGGACTCATTTTGTCCCGCGACAACTTTTATCCCTCAACACCGGCAGCTGCGACTAGCCAATATCACGTAACCAGAATAGTCGAATGGTCGCTTTATCGAGTGACGGCTATTCCAGGCCTTACTGTAAGTCGACCACAGTCGTGTTGTTACATGCGATTAAATCTACTCATAAACATATTGGTCCTTTGTTGAGTGGGAGGATCAACCTGAAACTTGGACTTAAGATATTTGTGGCTACATCGTCGAATGATCGTTTACTTCTAAATGAATGGCGGTTTCGTTCATCACATTCGTAATCAGCTCGATACATTCGTTTGAAAACACGGAAATTTAATGAGAGGTTAGTGCTCTCTCTCTCTCTCTCTCTCTCTCTCTCATATATATATATATATATATATCAGTGTGTGAGACTCCACTGTTTTAGTTTGTGTCTATGTTCGTGTGTGCGTGTGTGCGTGTGCGTGCGTGTCGCTGTTTTAGTTTGTGTGTGTGTGTGTGTGACTCCGCTGTTCGCGCGTGTGTGTCGCTGTTTTAGTTTGTGTGTGGGCGCGCGTGTGTGTCGCTGTTTTAGTTAGGGTGTGTGTGTGTGTGTGTGTGACTCCGCTGTTCGCGCGTGCGTGTCGCTGTTTTAGTTTGTGTGTGTGGGTGCGTGTGTGTCGCTGTTTTAGTTAGGGTGTGTGTGACTCCGTTGTTTTAGTTTGTGTTCGTGTGTGTGTGTGTGTGTGTGTGTGTGTCGTTGTTTTAGTTTGTGTGTCGGTGTTTTAAGGTGTGTGTGTGTCGCTGTTTTAGTTTGTGTTGGCGTGTGTGCGTTCGTGTGTGTGTGTTCGTGTGTTATCGTTTGATTGTATGTGAATTCGTGTTTGTGTGTCTGTGTTTGTGTGTGTGCTGTTATTATTGCTGTTGCTAGTATTGGAGTTGTTGTTGTTGTTGTTGCACTTGTTCAATTGGTACAATCTGAAGGGTGTTTCATCCTTCACTTCGCCTTATTACATTTGGAGGTCGCTCGGCATATGCACAAAAGTCTCCATAAAAGATAAACAAAATTGGTATGTCATTGTTTTAATGATTGATTGATTGATTAACCGATTGATTTACCTATTGAACGATTAATTGATTGATTGATTGATCGATGGATCGATTGTATTAGTGAGTGATCAGGGGTGTTAGGTATGTGTGTGCGTTCAAATCACCGAAATGCTGCCACAATGAATGGTCTGGTTACTGTATAGGTTACTGCACGGGTTACTCTCTATATTACGGTACGGGTTATTGCACAGGTTACTACACGGATTATTGCACAGGTAACATTACGGGTTACTGTACGGCACTATACAGGTTATTGTACAGGTTATTGCATATGTTACTGTACGGGTTACTGTAGGGGTTATTGTACGAGTTACTGTAGGGGTTATTGTACGAGTTACTGTATATGTTACTGTACGAGTTACTGTACAAGTTACTGTACAGGTTACTGTATATGTTACTGTACAGGTTACTGTACAAGTTACTGTATGGGTTCCTCTACAGATAGAAGATGACCATTTCAGCTAAATTTTCTATGTTTATATTATACATTTATATTATACGTTTATATTATACGTTTATATATTATACGTCTATAAATTATACATTTATAGTAATTGCTAATATTATACGTTTCACGACGACCTGTATTCGTCTTTCTGTTTATATTACGATGGCGTAGTAATATGGATTTTGTTTGACGGGACTACTTTCATTATAATGTGAAGTAGAGTTTTCTCAGCTCTGGCCTCGTGGTGTGACGTCATTCCTGTACCGAGAGAGAAGACGTCTACAGACAATCCTATCAAGCTATATCTTTATTACAGTCCTAAATAACGTCTGTTAATGCGTATTCTGCATTTCTCTTATATTGCTTAACCTAATTCGAACAAAACAAACACAGACTCTATTTAGAAAGCATGGCTCACCCGTTTTTTGTTAACATACGCTCTTACGAGTGGATGGTTTTTTTGATCGTATATTTCGAATTAGAAATAAATGCTGGGAATGCGTGGCCGAGTGGTAGGGTGTTAGGTCGTATATCATTATACGGGTTCAGTTCTGGACAGATTTATCTCAGTAAATGGGAGGTATATGGTGGCTCAGAGAACTTAAGTATGTGGAAGGTAATTAGAATGAGTTATGTGGAGGATAATAAAATTGAGGTATGTGGAGGGTAATAAGATTGAGGTATGTGGAGGGTAATAAGATTGAGGTATGTGGAGGGTAATTAGAATGAGGTATGTGGAAGGTAATTATATTGAGTTATTTATAAATATATATCAACAAACAAATTCTATGGAACTTCATCGTCATCATCACAATCATCGTTCATAATCGTTATCATCATAATCATCATCATCATCATCATTATCATCATCAGTATGTTTTATAAAATTCCTTAATAGTTCAGTTAATTAATGATTGAATGTTTAAAAATATATATTTTATATTCAAACTGCATTCAAATTGTATTCAAATTATATGTATCCACCTCAGACAGGACTCCCTAAGATCCATGTAAAAAGATATCCAGATATCCGGAACAGATATATCATGGAACCCAGAAAGGTTAGATATCATTAATCCTTAACTGTGACGGAATGATCGCCACTTTGGTAGGAAATAAAACGTGATATGGTTAAATAAGACACACACACACTCGCTTTCTCTCACCCTTCTCACACACACACACACACACACACACACACACACACACACACACACACACACACACACACACACACACACACACACACCTCTCTCTCTCTCTCTCATTTTAAACACGTGCGATATAAATATAAGTTTGTTAGCCTTCCCAGATTACTCTTTAACCGAATCATCTTCTCTCCTCTCAGTGTTTATCATCGGTGATAGAGAATACCACTGACCAACGATCTTCTCGACGACCGGAATTGAAACCCAAACCCTCCTCCAGGTATCCAAAAGTTAGTCATCCTAATACCGCACCTGGACCATCTGATGATGCTATAAACAGTGATCAAACTAATACATCAACAGGTGGGTAATAAATGTATTGAAAAGTCTTTTTCTAAACTTATTATTCTTTTTAATATGGGAATATTACTATTAACACCACCACCTCCACCACACTACTACCACAATGATCGAGGCACTACATACTGGAATGATGGCGAATGTTAGTGTTAGAAGGGAAGTCCCGGTATCGTTCAGCGTCACAAATGGGGTCAAGCAATGTTGGGTACTGGTAACACGCTCGCTCTTCTGAACCTTCCTATCAGCAATGCTCGATGAGGCTTTCCGAGACATGGGGGATGGCGTCTACATACAATCCAGACAGAACGCTGACCCATTCAGCGTCGCACACTTCAGAGCTAAGACCAAGACCACCCGCAGATGACAGTGCACTGGTTACACACTCTGCTGAAGAGACGTTGAAAATAGTGGATGCTTTATCCGATGCGCCAAAGAAGTTCGGCCTGAAGATTAACATCAAGAAGATCGAGGTGTTGTGCCGACCCAACTCTACAAGAACCAGAGAGGAGGATATCACGGTTGATGGAAACAAGCTGAAATCGGTTCTGGAATTCACCTACCTCGGAAGCACTGTATCAAGTAATGGATGCATTGACTATGAAATACAGAGGAGGATGGCCAAGGCTAGTGCATCTTTCGGCCGATTATGCCAGAGACTATGGAACAACCACCATGTATCCGTGCGGGTAAAAGGCAAGGTATACCTTGTTGTGGCCTTATGTCCCACTGGGGACGAAGAGGATAAGTGAAGAAGATACCGTGCAATCGTGCTGTCCACCCTCCTATACGGAGCCGAGGCCTGGAGAGTATACAGACGACAGGTGAACAAACTGCATGCATTCATGATGCGACATCTGCGTTTGATCATGAGGATAACCTGGATGGACAAAGTGACAAACAAGGAAATACTCGAACCGACAGGGCTTGCATCTATGGAATATCTTCTGATAAGAAAGAATATCCGGTGGATTGGACACCTGATGAGGATGTCACCAGAAGGCTACCAAAGCAGGTTCTCTACTGTAAACTGTCTTCTGGTCACACCCGGTTTAAGGATACCATCAAGAGAAACCTGATGCCGAAAGGCATAAATACAGACTCATGGAAATCACTCTCACAGCAGAGAGAAAAATGGAGAGCAAGAGTCAATTGATTGAAGGAGTATTTTTGGCATCGCGACCGGTAACTTGATGATGATTATTATGATGATGACTCCCACCACAACTATTATTATTATTATTATTATTATTATTATTATTATTATTATTATTATTATAGTAATTGTTGTTTTTGTCGATGCCGTCGTCGTCTTCATCATCAGCATCTTCATCAATAAATCATTGTCTTGTACAAACTATACACCGTTTACCATCTTCATTAAACTGTCCTTTTCAGCAAACCAGAACGATATACCAACTAGAAACCAGCCATTGGCCAACCGTCTACAATATGATCCAGATAAGAGTATCAGGAGACAGGGAGGAGTTAGACGGTCAATAGTCCAGGATGCCAACAAAAGTAAATGGCAATTCGTCTGAGAATCGTATTTCTAATGTATGAAAAAAACCGGATCCATGCGGTGCTGTTTATTGGCAATCGGGACAGCTTATTAAATAATAATAATAACACTGTTGTCTATAAATAAGATTAAGGTTTTGATGGTAATCGCTTCGTTATTTTCATTCACAGAAGTTCTAAGTCGTCAGATGGTAGAATCTCAATACGATAGTATCCGAGATCCGGACTTATATAACCCACAATACGTCACCGATATCCAGACAGTGAAGTCACCACACATGGACAGGTACCAGTCGGGTCATCGACATCATCATCATCATCACCACCATCATCGTCATCCTCTGTCCGAACTCGAGCAGCAGTTAAGAGAGCTACTGTATCAGAGACAACGTCTCCCGGACATTACAAGTCCAGAAGACGGGGAGGAACCAATCTATGATGAGGTTTTGAGGTGACTCCATCTCTTTTTATTTGGCTTTAATTATTTTTATCATCCAATCAGCACCTATGTATCATCGAAGCTGACACGGGATGCATGTTGCTGTTGTGATAATTCATATCACCACTAGGGTTATGTAGTTAGCTCCATACATGGGGTCCATTCAATTCCGGAATTGGAATTGATGGTCAATTCCAATTCTAATTCCGGAATTGTAATTGATTATTTAAAAACAAATGGAATTGGAATTGATAAATTTTGATAAAGTTTTCTACGTAAAAAAAATTAAATCCACAAATTAATTTACTATTTAATTTTTGAATTCGGAAATATATCTTCCATGACAATTCTACTTGGAATATAAACTACTCGGAGTAGGTATTCCAAGTAGGTACTCAGAGTAGGTACTCGGAGTACCTACTCATGGTAAAAAGTAGTAGGTAAAAAGATTCGGTACAAAACGGAATTGGAATTGAATTTTTTTGAATTGGAATTGATTTGGATTTGATAAATTTAATGTGGAATTGACCAAATGGAATTGATCCCATGTCTGGTTAGCACTAGGGTTATATAGTTAGCACTAGGGTTATATAGTTAGCACTAGGGTCAAATAGTTAACACTAGGGTTATAGTTATAAGCTCTTAAACAGGGAAGTTTGAGAAAGTTAAATGAGTAATCTAGTTGAGTGACAACGTGAATTAAGCGGATTAAGTCCAAGTTATCCCATCTATTAACTCAGCTCATCCGATCCTCGCTTGATCACAATCTCGGAAGTCACTAAGAGACCACCCGTGTTCAGAAATTATCTGGATCGCTAGCCAACGTGGTACCTTAAGTTAGATTCTACAATAATGATTATTTTCATCAGCGACCAGGCAATACCGGACGTTCATCCAGAGACACTGTACTCCCTACAAGGTACAGCTAACACTCAGGATCCAGAACCCGTTTATGAAAATCCGGAAGATCTACATCCGGATTTCATATACAGTAATGATAACTCTACCAGGAGCACGGATGAGGAAGACTGGAGCGAGGATGAATTTTCGGAATTTGATGAGCAGGTAGAAGTTTATTTGTTGACCGCTTGTCTAAATGTTGTTTGTTGATTTCTTGGATAAACAATTTACTTGTTGACATGTTGACTATAGATTGTACTCGTTGACTGGATAGTAGACTCATTAAGTTATTGGCTAATTGATTTCGTATATCAGTGGTGTACTTGTTGGTTGAATAGTGCAGTTGTTGGCTAAAACTGTACTTGTTGATTCGTTAACTGAATAATATACTTGTTGACCTAATAACTGAATGATGTATTTGGTGACGTGTGGACTAAATAGTTTACTTGTTGACATTTTAACCTTTTACTGTCCTATATCTATATATCTAAATGCAGCAAAGATCTCAACCAGTTGTGTCCTGTTTGTCAGATATATTACTTCATTAGAGATATTTTATTGTCAAAAATAAATCACAGACTAAAATATAAGATTTCATCACCTTATTGCTGAATATGAAATATAAAATAAAATTAATTTTCTTCAACCTAACAAATAATTTATTTTGTCAAATCTCGGAGATTGTGAATAACTTTCAGTCCAACAGGGATGATGATGATGATGATGATGATGGTGATGATGATGGTGGGGGATATTTGTCCTGTTTGTCTTCAACAGGGGACTTCTTTGTCTTCAACAGAGATGCTTGTTAAACGAAAGCAGGTTCTTGATGAAATTGTATCCACCGAGATAGATTATGTTAATAAGTTGTTATGTTTGTTTAAGGTTTGTATGGGGGGGGGGAAATATGTGAACCTACTCTCTGTGTCTCTATCTGTCTGTCTATCTATCTATTTATTTATTTAGCTATCTATCTATCTATCTATCTATCTATCTGTCTATCTATCTATCTTCTCTTTATATATATATATATATATATATATATATACAGTTTCAGGGTTATGATGTGATCTATTACAGATAAGTTTACGTATAGAAGGTGCTAATCAAGTGAGGCAGATGTTCCCTGATAATGTTCTCAGTATGATGTTCCCAAGTATAGAGACTTTATATCGTCTACATGCTGAACATATACTACCAGCATTTAGACATAGACAGATATACTGGTAGGTGATATGAGTGAGTGAGTGAGTGAATGAATGAATGAGTGATTTAATGAGTGACTGAGTAAGTGACTTAGTACTACTTCTACTACTACTACTACCATCTTAATCATTGTTACTACTACTACTGCTACACTTAGTTATACTACTACTACTACTACTACTAGTAGTAGTAGTAGTTGTTGTTGCGTATGAATAACCGTCATTGATCGTTGTCATACACTGTTAATGTTGTTCTATATGTTAATGTTATTTTGTAATTGTTAACGTCGTTTGTTAGGTTTTATCCTTTTGTTATTTTCTGTTGTTTATCCGTAATAACAAACCTTATCTATTTTTGTACAATGTTATATGTTAGTTATTGTCGATCAAAATGAACTATTCTTACCTGTTATTGTTATTGTTGTTGTTATTGTTGTTGACATTGTAAACTCTCTCCTGTTATTTAGCTATTCTTTGTATGGATTATTCTACATTACTAATTGTTGTTGTTGTTGCTGTTTATACAGTTCTTGTTGTTGTATTTCACCGTTGTTGTTTACCCGTTGTTCACCAGGAACGACCAGCCTTACCTGTACGACATAATGGCCAAGTATGTACCATTCCTCTCAGTGTACAAGATGTACACCAGCCAGTACGGCGAGGCCAACGCACTTATCGTCAACTACAGGAAGAATAGCAGGGAATTCCGAAAACTTCTAAACAACATTGAGGCAAGTGTGGCACATCAAATATTAATTCCAAACGCTCTACCAATTTGGGACAGATCCAGAATTTCCACACCCGAGATGTTTATGTGTTGTGATCTGATGACAATGTCGGGCGGGGGGGGGGGGGTTGGTTCGGGGAATGGGGATATTAATGGAATTTAATTCATGTTGAGATTTGCCAAACAGATGAGGGGTGAATATTTTATCTGGATTTAATAGGGGAATAAAAGCAGGGATTTATGTTTCCAAAATACCCTTCAGTCGCGATTTACTTAAATTTCAGAAACGAAAGGAAAATATTACCGTTAGAGAATATTTATTTCAATAACATTCTTATTCGGGACTTGGATGTAATGCGGTTTTGGGGAAGTTATTCGTACCAAACCACTTCTTGTCTCTGCCGCTTGAATAATATTCACAGCGCATGCGCAATAATCAGCAACACCACCTGGTAATCCGATGTCGATACTAGTGGGTTTATACAATAACATAGAGGAGCAGCATATTGTAGAGTTAATTAATTAAATTTTCTTAGGAAATGCTCATCCTGTTCAAAAAAGTTTGACATATCAGTGAAACGTAGAATCTGCGTAAATTCAAAAGCTATGACGTTGTAAGCCGGAAAATAATAACAGTGGATGGTTTAATCATTCAAAAATAAAAGCCTTGAAGGAGATAATTCATGCACTTTCATTCGATAGGTGACTATTAGCAGTAAACTAATCCTCACAAACATTTGCACGATATCACTGTTGTTCTTACGTAACTTATCTATCTTCGTTTCATGTGTCCCATCTTTTAGTTTGGCCACCGAAGTTGCCGACTGACGCTAGAAAACATGTTAATGGAGCCGGTTCAGCGATTTGCACGCTACAGACTATTGTTACAAGGTATCTACTATGATACGGTTTACTGTTGTATTTTTCTGAAAACTTAGGATAAACTGAATAACATGAAAATTATAGTAAAATGAAATGAATGGAACGTTGTTTATTTTTATATTGAATATTTTGACCGTTTTATTTTCATGATGATTTCATGCAATCTAGAAATTGGCATAACTCTGTCAATGTATATCCTAAATAACCATAAATGGTATCTTTATCCATGTTTTAGTGGTATGTATTTCATTGGAGCGACTAATTATATTGTAATATAGGGTTGCTCTACCCCTTTAAGTGACGGATTATCATTGAAAATCAGATAGGTGTACCCCTACCCCGAATACCAAAAATTGGGAAATAACAATGTTTGAGAAGGACTCCTCAAAGTAATATCTTTAAACACGCATTACATGTCTCTACAGATGTTTTCTATTTCATGTGACAAATAGTTCTGCTGAAAGAGTGCCAAAAAGCAGCATTGTCATATTATTATCATGCCTCCTAGTCCTGAAAAAACTTAATTTATTATCATCAGGTATTTCTGTGGAAGTAAGGACGCATTCTTGGGTTCTGGCATCAAGTACAAATTGTATGATGCTGACATTTTGTGTTAAAAACCTAACAGGATCAATAAGTCTGTGTCATCACACTGTGTGATTTACTGGTGGCTTCAACTGCTGCTTTGGCAATTAGTAGATATGCATCAACACTTGCACACATCACCTGATTGCCACACTGCTCTAGTCTCTCCACTAGCATGTCAATGAATATCTTCTTATTCTCTTTGTTTGTGAAGAACTTCTTCTTTACGCAAAGAGCCATCGACCCAGTGAATGACACTTTCCTTCCTTAATTTCTCTCACCTCTCCTTCTATATGTGACTTTTTTGTTGAGGGTCAATCTCCGTAGCCATCGAATACTACAACAGACTGTCCATACCCCTTGGTGTAGTTTACGTAGCAATTCAGGATTCCATCGTACATATCTATCCCAATTATGACGGTATATGTTAGAGCAGGGCGTCACCATCAAGTACGTATCACACCTCACCATTTGGCCCATTGGTATCTGGAAATGACAGTTCTTAAATTGTTGTCGCCAAAACATGCTTGTTAGCCACCAATAACAAAGGTCTAGATTCAAATAATGCGACAAAGTAATGTCTCTGCATGAGTTCCAGCAATCACAAGTCTCTGGAAGAGCAGTTGCGGGCCGATGTTAATGTCACCATCAGCGGTCTTCATTGTAAACTTGGTATCCATCGTTATCCAGAATTTTGTCACCAACAATCTTGGCAGCATTGAAGTTGACATTGGGCTTTGCGACTATTCAAGTTGCAATGCTGTGCTAGGAATTTTCACCGGCTTCAAATGGGATCCCTTCATTTAGGAATGCCACCATCACTCTGATATCAGTGAGATCCTTGCTTTAGTGAGAATGTGTGAGGTCCTTATGTTGGTCACTGGTTGTGTAGCTCACACCTGTGAGCTCTTGAAGCGCATTGCTTACCTCCACAGAAAAAGGACTGGATAGCACCCAGACCAAGCGTTGCGTCTTCGTCATAGTCTGTCCTCTAGATAGCTGACCTGATGTTTTCAAACTCCTCATGAGTACTTGCTCGGTTACAAGATTAGTTGAAATACGAAATTGACATTGGGAGGGGTTTACTAAGTCAGGTAGTATTTTTGCAGACTCAGACATAGTCGGAGGGGGAGAGGTAGATAAGCACAACATGCACATATATCACTTGAACTAGAAAACATTGAGTCCTTCTCAAACATTGTTATTTGCCCATTTTTGGTAGAAAAGCTATTGAACTTCGGGGTAGGGGTACACCAATTTCTCCCACATATAACCACCCTGGCTTTCTAAAAATGCTCTTAACTGAAGGGTAGATATTGAAAACATGGATAAAGACACTAAGGTTGCTATTACAGGTTAACAAATGGTAAAGTTATGCTTATTTCTGATTTTCACTGACGACACGTTGCTTAAAAGGGTAGGCCAAGCCTATATTACCATATAAGGGGTCGCCTCAGATGTCTAAAATATGCCTCTAACGAAAGATAGACCACCAAAACATGGATAAAGATACCATTTATGCTCATTTAGGATATACATTGACGGAGTTATGCCAATTTCTAGATTGCACGAAATCGTCACGAAAATAAAATGGTCAAAATATTCAAGATAATAATAAATAACGTTTCACTCATTTAATTTTACTATACTTTTCGTATGTTATTCAGTAGATCCTAAGTTTTCAGAAAAATTCAACTTCAGTCAAAATATGATAAAAAAGGGTGTAGTGTAACCCGTTCATTTAGAATATACCGAACCCGAATCCTTCATAGAATGAGTGTTTCATCCAACCAGGCAACTAGCGAGGTTTTCTCCACCGAATATATCGTCTATTGTAAATTCTAAGTCGTTTTGAACGAAGTCCCAGTGATGAATCATTAAATTGTCTCCATCATTTTTGAGGTTGCCAGCCTCGTAAAATAACTGCCATTTCGGCTATTATTACAGTTGTTAGTTATTCGTGCCAATTGTCTCGTTGATGCTTTTCCAAACCACTGGAGTTTTTCTAACCGATGTTGCTGTTTTTAATCAATTCGGTTGAAAGACAAGTAACTAAGCAATTTTTATTGTAGCTGTGCGTCATAATTATGGTTCTAGAATATCACCAAAATACCACCACCTTCATTGTTTCCGCTAGAAATAAATGTCATGTACATATAACACGTATTTATATAACTGTGTGTGTGTGTTATGGTTTAGATGCGTATTTATTATATATCGCGAAGAGAATGAGACATTATTCTTTTTGTAACATGATAATCTTTGTAAGAGAATAATTAAACTTTAAATATCTTTGGCGCTGGAGTATATTTATCAATAAACTTTGTTGTTGTTATTATTAATATTATGATAAATGTTGTTATTTCATTGCTGGATATACACATCTCCTGATATTTCCACTTTCAGCTTATATTTGTACCTTGAATATTGAAGAAGAAGAGAGAAATACGTTATCTAGTTAGTGAGACAAACACACACGCGTTGGCTTCGGCCAGATTACCTTATATCTCTGTGGAGTACTGTCTCGACCGTATTTCCCAGGAGTGATCAATGCTGAAGCTAAACACGTCAATTAACCTATCCTTTAGTCACATTAGACACATTTATGTTCGATCGCTACTAAAAGCACATATATTTCATCAGCATTGAAGTCTCTCTGAGGTTGTATTGAAGTTTTATTAAACTCTTTTGTTAAACGCCAGATTATTTATTTATTTATTTGTTTATCTATGTTACAGAAGTGGTAGAACACATAGACAAAGACATCAAGGAATGTCAGGATATCCTCAAGGAAAAGGTAGATCTAGTAAATAAATATATTATCCTTAGTCGTCTCTGTGTGGTAGTATCTGTGTACAATTTTCGCTTCGCACAATATCCCATTCGTTGTGAATTCTGCATCCGTCGCTTATTCAGGATCTATATGGAGATTTTTCGAAGATCCAGGCAAGATTTGATGACACTCTGTCTATCCTGGTACCTAACACACGACTGTTAAAAGAAGGTCCAGCCACCGAGATCATTAGCAGAAACTATCTCAACAAAAAATACAGATATCTATTTTTGGTAAGGATATATTTTCAAGGTAATTAATTCCTCGGCTCACAACACTGGCTGGTTTTGTTGTTCCTGGTAAGGGGAGGAGGTTGGACACGCCAAATTTCTTGTTTCTTTCGGTTAGGTAAGGTGGGACATGATTGTATGCATGTATGCATATATGTCACAGTTAATCTGTATAATTAGGTAATATGTAAATTACATGAAATAATATGTAAATTACCTGAAATTACCTGAAAATGTCAGGTAATATACATATTACCTGATTATAGATATTAACTATGACCGATATTCATACATTGAGTGCACTGCAATAGCAACCTGGTTAGAGCATTGCGCTGTAAACTTGTAGGTTGTGTGTTCGAATCCGACTCCTAGTTGTTCCTGTGGAATTATTCCCTACGATATTACCCCACAGCCGCATGACCCAGATGTGACCATTATCAAGGCTAAACAGACCACTCAGTCACATACACATATAACAATATACAGGACACACACACATACATACATATACACACACACACACATGTGCGTACCAGAGAGGGTAGAGAGAAAACAACTTAACAAATGCCCAATTTAAAATAATAATAATAATTATTATTATTATTATTGCTATTATTATATACTTACTATAGAAGAGTACGTGGTAATGTGACACGTGTGGCTATCTGTATGTTTTTGTTATCAGTAAAAACTCTCTTTGTTGCGGGGGGGGGGTTATCCCTTACTTTCTGATTAACGAGTGCGTATAGGTCAACTACCACTTATAGTGAAGAGTCAAAGCACAAGTACACTTCTGTGGAGACAAAACGGATATCTATGCGAATCATCTACGAGTGCAGTGTTCTAACAATTATCAACATTAACGTCACATGTCAACAATATATTGAAAATAGATTCCCATCCAGATTGAAAACGCTTTAATAAGATTGAAAAATGTACAATGAAACCCACAAAGCATTGTCTCTAAAGTTATAATTGGTGGATGTACTATATATATTAATATCTTAATATATATATATATATATATATATATATATAGTACATCCAGGAGTAATAACTTTAGACACAAGTGCCTGTGATGATACCCGGATATATCACACAAAGCAGATAATAAGACAGTCTGAGAACAAGCTGAGATATTTACTATAATTATATTTAGTTTTCAGAACTTCTACTTGTTTGTTCAAAGAAACTCACAGGAACGTTTGGCATCCGTCTTACGGTGGACATAAACCAGATCAAGGTCAGTTCACTAACGGTTCAGCACTGGGGGGGGGGGGGAGATTACGAGTGACCTATGTTTAGTTATTGTTTTTTTATAGATCCATGTACGGAATATGTGTCATTTTGTTATTTGCTTTAAGCAATACCATAGGACATTATGTGCCAGAATAGATGCTTTAATTCATCAAATCACCATTCCGAATGATAATTATTTACGTTTCCAGTTTGGGGTGTTTATTTTATTTTTGTGTGCAAATCGTCATCTCTCACAAATGGCTCACAAATGTCTGTCTTCATTCTTCATCTTCAGAAATCGGGTAAACAAAAACCAGAATGTATATTGCGGGGGGAGGGGGTTCTTTACCAAGTACCAAATAAACTTAGGCTGACACACAGCCAACAAACAAATACCTTACCGCAGACATTCAAGAACTAGAAAAGACTACATGGGTCGTAGTCGAAATACATTACCGGAAAGCGTTTATTGCTGGCTCGGCCCGGTACAGGTACCAAAGATAATTCTCCGTTACAAACCTATTACAAAATAATTAGCTCCGTTCTGGAGAATGGATGTATGTGACTAGCCATACATCACAACATTTTTTACAATAAAATGGTTACAATATGTTTAGGGAACTACTGAAAGCATAAGTAAAAAACACCCGGAAAGGCTTTACCATAAGTGACGTCATCTTCGGAAACGAACATTACGTAGTGCCACAGCTTTGTTTACAAACGTCTTGACCAGTTTACAGACAAAATGTCAGATTCCGATGAAAGTTTTGACATTCTCAGGGATATTAAGCTGTACAACTTGCCTGGTAAAGTACAAAATACGAAAATTAAATCATAAAAAGTTATGATTATTGAACTAGGAAAAAGATGCCAGGAAATGGCTAGAATCGAGGATTTTGTGTCTTTCAATTAAGAGCTTCTGTGTGACCTCGCCCAATTTTTTTGGTCTCACTTAATTAAAAATGACGCCCATGAAAGTCATTTAAAATAAAGTGATATTTGTCGGTACACGGGAGCCCGGTGGATGCATGGGGCTCTCCCATATGTGGCCTATACAGGGATGTGCCGCCCTTGGTGGAACACATCCTATTTTAACAGTTTAGTAGAGTCTACAATACGCAGCCATAAGAAACTTTGAGTAGGCCTAACTAAAATAAACATTTTGTGCGTGTAAGTGACATTTTACTTTATTCACGAATACGTGAACTTGTGAATGTCCTATAGTTTGCTCCCAATATTACCTTATTATCGCTCATACATACCCTTTTTCTATTCTTTTTTATCAAACTGCTGATTTGTTTGGGCTTAGCATTACCCAGTTTGTCAAATATGGTTGGAATGGCATCTTCTCTGAGCCTGACATTCTTTATGTCATATCCAACTGATCGTGCCATAGACGGGGAAATAACGAACATACATACTTTCCTCGAAGTAGTAAGTTGGAAAGTTGGCTTCCACTGCACTCTCTTCATGTTTTGCAGCCAATCGCGCAAACGAGTCTTGTTTTATGTGGATTAATGCATACTCCATCCACTGGCAGATCCATTTACACAATTATATACAGCACGATACACCATTTTATATGTTTAATAAAGACAATATGAACACGTAACACAGGTTAAACAAGGCCACATGAAGTGTTTACGTCTTTGTTTGTCAATCATGACGTCACATTCCGAGTTTCTCGATTAAAGCTGTGGGATGTGAGATGTTAGCAAAGCAAGTCTTAAAACCACTGTAACTTTATTTCTAGGAAAAAATAAATTATAACCCCGACTGAAACTGACATTTTGACTAATTTAGGAAACCTTTTCCTGTGGCCTTTAAATGCAATATATCATTTGGCGACATAATAAGTAGTAGTAGTACTGCGAATTTGTCATTCTTAAATAACCACACATTGAGTATTGTGTAATGTGTGTCTGATAGCATTATTATTTAACAGACATTTTACATAGTATAAAATGAAGTTTAATAGTGATTTGTCTGTTAAATAATAATTTAGCAAGTAAAATATTTTGACAATTCTCGCAAGAGGCAAAACTTTCTGGAGCATGCTTTCAAACGATATTCCCCCAATACTCGACATGAGAAACCGAATGGTTGGTGCAAGACACACTGTGTTGAAAGACATTCTTGTTTACAAACATTTGGTGAGCTTTATGAATATATGGTTCAATATTTGAGGGTACTGAAGTTCCTAATGCCAAGGATTTCAAGGTTCAGTGTAATAGTGTAACACCTCTTCTTTATTACAAGAGACCAATTGGAATTCCTTTATTGATATCTTACTGCAACAGTTGCAGAACCATTTCTTTGCAGATTTCTGCTGGCCAGTGAGTGGTTTGCTGAGTCTAAAACTATCTTTAACTGTCAAACTAAGGATGCCTCCCCCAAAACAATTTGAATCATGGTATGACGATCTGCTAACTCCTACGTCATTAGATAATGAGGTATCCAACAGGTTCAATATGTAGTCCAGGCAGTCTGACAAGGCCGAGTTACCTGATAGTTTGATGAAATCCTTAGTATCTGCCCATCCAGATTCCTTTCCGAACATTATAATTTTATTGATATTAGGATGTACTCTGCTTGCGCATATACGGAACCAGAGCGTAGTTTATCTGTGTTGAGGGTAATTAAAAGCCACCCAGGAGCCGGATGGCTGACACATGGTTGTCTGCTTTAACATTAATGAAAATACATTACAGTAAACAAATTGCAGATAGGTTCATTAAAGAACACTCTAGATGTTTGTTCAAGGTTACACATATTTTTAATATCATTGTTTCTTTCTCGTAAGTATGCACTTTGAAATAAATGGTCAGTTTGCTTATTAAATATTTTAGTGACATAATGCACAACATGTCACATTATGACTGGCGACACTTTCAAGTTTCTAATAACAAATTGAGTAACCCCCAGTAATCCTAACAATCTATATATACACTGAACCAATCACAAAGTCTTATACCATGCACTTTGTCTTGACACGGGCCAAGTGGGTCGGTCGTCTTTACAGTCTGGGAATCTGCATGGAAGTGCATGTGCTGGGTTTCTTCCTTTAAGATGAACATAGCCCATCCTATCTTAGCTGTAGTCAGTCCTGCCTCGCTGTGGTTCAAAAGAACGCAATATTTATACAGCATTCCACGATTAGGAGACTTAACAACACCGGTACCCGTTCCTAAGATAATGTTTTAGCCACAATTTCACCAACAGCTCGTATTTCCTTCAGATTAGTCACAACGTCATCATCCATGTGACCAGCCTGTTATTAAGGAAGTGTGGTATGTGTAGGTCGATTCGAGTTAATTAAAGATGAATCTGTTGATGAGATGGTTGAATGTGCTAGGGATATGTTCAGCATGTTCCATGACTTCTAAGCATTTGGATTCGTTCGCCAGTTCGTCGGCTCAGTCGTTGACCTCAAGGTTAACGTCGCTTGGAACCCAGTGGAGGATCAGTTAGATTCCATGCTGCAGGAGAGTTGATGCCGTGATGTAGATTTCTGTGATGATTTCGGGATAGGTGTGGAAATTAGCTGTGATGATGATTAGTAAAGTCCGAGTGGATGACGATATCCATATTAGCGCCGCTTTGATTCGATGCAGCTCAGCTAATGTGACCGTGGTGTTGGGATTCTGCCTTTCACTTCTTTGTCTGTTACTTTAATGAAACATGCTCAGGCTGTGGTTTCGTTTGTTTGGGAGACAGCACCGATGTAGATGTTGATAGTTGGTGTGTTGCTTTCATTAAAGTTGGCAATTCTGGTGGTGGCTACTATTGCTGCGCCTTCAGAATCAACTTTCTTCTGACTGGGGTTCTGTATAATTACCTAAATGGGTGGTTCTGATCATTGAGCATTTTCGTTGGAACTCGGGTGTGTGATTGGAGGTATGCCGATTTCCTTCTGGAGCTAAGCTGCGATAATTGATCATGAAGGGTCGTTAAAGACTCTAGGATAGGATCTTTTTGTATTTCTTATTGAACTCTGTGTATAATGTCAGTCTGAATGGGTTTGGAAGCAGTTATGTAACTGGCTCCTTTTTATTAAAAGCCGGATGGGGATGATTCCTGATTCTCTGTATACCAAGATGGAGCTTGTTTCACTGGGAAGGCCCAAGATGTAGCGTAGTGGGACTCTTTCTATTCTTTCTAAGGACTGTAAGGAGAGGGAAGGTAGCAGCGTATAATAAAACAGACTGTATCAAGGACTTGCACAGAGCCATAAGCATCTTGGTGTTGACTCCGATCTTCAGATATACGATGGCCGTTATCCTGTTAAATCTGGAGTCTACTTTACGTTTAGTTTCTGTTACAAGTCGGACGAGTGTGAGTTGACTGTCTATAGTAATACCGAGATATTTATAATTGTTGACCATTTACAGATCTTGAAGGCAGAGTTTAAATTTAGGCTGACTTTGTCTAGATGCGTCGAAGGTGAAGGCCATGGTCTTGGTCTTAGCTGGAGAGAGAAGTGTAAGCCTAAGCTGTTGGCTGCCTTATTTACTGCACTTAGGACTTTCTGGAGTTGGTGTGCTGGACTAATTCCGTATTAAATCAGTACAATATCTCGTCGGCATAAGCCAGAATGTCTACCGATCAGGGAAGAGTGAGGGTCAGTAGGGTGACAAGACCGTTGAAGATAGCAGGGGAGATTGTTCATCTCTGAGAGGATATCCAGTGATGAAGTCATGGGATGAAAACATTGTTGTACCTATGCTGGTTGAAGGTTTGGGTAGAGACCCCTACAGCGACCTGGTAGTGACTTCTGTTGTGTCTTTATTATTGCTGGCGGTGTTTATAGTGGTCTTTCGGGAGAACTTAAGGGGGGGGGGGAGGGTGATGACGTTTGGTCGGAATTTTGATTTTAAAGGTGATATTGTAGTGTACAACCGAGCAATATTCAATGTATTAAAATAAAATTGGAATACCTGGGGTAATGAAAGTGTGACCCATATTTAATTTATTAATTTATAAACATCTATCTTTGTGTTTGTTTGTTTGTTTGTTTGTCTGTTTGTTTGTTTGTTTGTTTGTTTGTTTGTTAATATCGATTTCCATAGATACGTGCAGCGGAACATTTGGAGTCAGCGGGTTTTCCTACAGACCTGACCATGGTCATCAAGGGTCAGAAAGGGGTTATATCTTTATTATTCAGGTAATGATAACAAATCACTATCTATCTATCTATCTATATGTGTATATATCTATCTATCTATCTATCTATCTATTAGTAATATTGTTGTTGTTGTTCTTGTTGTTTTTATTATTATATCACATTCGAATATTACAGAGTTTATCAATCTATTATTTTCAGTGACAGTCAAAAGAAAGAAGAGTGGGAGGAGGTTAGTAGTAATTATACACGCACACACACACGCGCACACGCACGCACACACACACACACACACACACACACATATATATATACACACGCACGCACGCACGCACGCACGCACGCACGCACAAACACAGATAGAGAGAGAGAGAGAGAGAGAGAGAGAGAGAGAGATTGTGTATATATTACCTTTCCTGCATTTCAGGCTATACTCAATGCCATTGAAATAAAACTCAACAAACAACAGGAGACCGCCGTAAGTATCAACCTACGATCCGGTTTCCTCTTATTTTCTCGCCATTTCCCTTTGACACAAGAATGCTCAGACACATGCCGTTATTACAGCAGGAAGTCCTAGACGTCAGCGATGGCGCATTTGAGTCTGCCCCTCAGTGGGTTAACGATGACGCCACTTCCTCTTGCATGATCTGCGATGTTAGATTTAAATCGTTGGTTAAAAGACGTCATCATTGCCGAGGATGTGGCCTGGTTAGTACATGTATTCTCTCTCTCACTCTCTTTCTCTCTCTCTCTCCATCTCTCTCTCTCTCTCTCTCTCTCTCTCTCTTTCTCTCTCCCCCCCTCTCCCCCCTCTCTCTCTATATATATATATATACTATGTCAGACAAGTACACATCCTACAATGGGTGAAGCAACATTTAGATCAAGTACTCGTACTCAATATTTAGTACCCAAAATATAATTGATACACATTTAATCTACCAATAATTCAAATAAATTAAGATACCTTACCCCATTGGTGAGCGATATAAGGAGAAACTGCTTATAGCTCAGACTATCAGAAGTTTCTTCCAAATATTTGTTAGTGTAAAATTGCTCGATGTCCCCCTTTCCTGATTATAAATTCACGTTCGTATTCTGTTTCCATTCTTTGTAAACCGACTAAAAACAGTTGGACATTTTAATGTCTCGGCATATCTTATAGATCTACAGACGGATTGATTCTAACTAAATCTAATAACTTTATTCCGTTTCGCCATGTGCTCCACGTACACTCCAGATCTTCTGGGAGCCTACCTTATTACACTAACAGTCACTCTCCGGTTGCAAGAGAGCATACACTATTACACGGTCACGACATTACATTCCTCCTCTCTTTAAAATTAATGATTGTAAGTTCTGATTAATTGTTCAATGATACTTCTTAAATGTGCACTATTCCAAATATAATCCGAAATTTTGACTTGGGATCCTGCTAAAAATATCTGAATCAGTCTCAACTCAATCTTTCACTGTCGCATACACATAATTCAAAATAAATGTCTTAAGATTACTTAACTGATTACCATTGTCCACACACCATCTAATAGAATCCTTATTGTGGAAACAGAAGTTATCAGTACCTGCTTCCAAAGGACTAGATGGGTATTTAGATCGTTCAACTGTACTTCGAGTAGCTGAGTCTTCCGCCCCACTCACTTCAGTTGGGACATCATTATTCATGGAATGGTCCTCCATCAAGTCACTTTCCATTGGCGGTTCCATCTTCACGTTCACCGGTTTGAACATTGAAACTTTTCGAGTAACAACATGCCGTTCGTTCCTAGCTGTGATCATTGTTCCTTGTCTAGCTACCATCTCATAGGATATGGGTTGGCAAGGGGTAGAATATATGTTTGTTCTTCTTTGTCTCATCATGACTACGTCTCCTGATTGGAGACTCGAGGATTTCGTCTTTGCTCTTTTGTCAGCATATTGCTTAATTCGAGACTTTGCTCTCGCATCTGCTTCTCTTATGGTTCTATCAGACTTGAATGCCTCCTTGTTTTTAGATACGGTTGTCCTGATGTTCCTGTTAAAGAGTGTCGTTGCTGGAGGTACTCCAGTCGAGCCGTGTGGTATAGCTCGAAACCGGTACATTTCCTGCTTCCACACTTTTCCTTCAAGTATTGCGCCGTGAATTGCCTTTTCAATGGTTCGCATGAATCTCTTCAGTTCACTGTTAGCTGGTGCCCATTCTGGTGTTATTTTCTTGTGCTGGAAACCTGCGTGCTCAGCAAAAGATTTGAATTCTGAGCTTTGGAACGGAGGTCCATTGTCTGATTTCATCACTTCATCACCCCATTCCTAGTAGTGATCTCCCTTTCTCTGCATTCCCCACTCTTCATTTTTCTTATGGAGTCCAGCTTCTGAGGATCTGCTGACACTCCTTTTGGGCTGCTCCAGACCTGTCCAAAGAATGACAGGTGTCTCTTGTTAAACACACACTTTTCTCTGTTCAGTGTGAGATTGCTTGCCTTCATTTGTTCGAACACTCGATGGAGGTTATCATCATGTTCAGCCTGTGTACAATCATGTACCAATATGTCGTCGCTGATGTTGAATGCTTTCGGGATGCCCTGTAGAGTAGTCTGTACTACATTCTGGAAGACTTCTGCTGCTGAACTCAAGTCAAACATAAGTCATTTATATTTCCATAAATTTATATCCATTTATATCCGTCGGATAGTTCGATTTGCTTCGTGCATATCTTCGGCTTAGGCTGAGCGACTATTGGGCTGACCCATTGTGTTGGTCCATCTGTTACTTCCTCTATGATGTCGAATTGTTTCAGCTTCTCTAGCTCTTCTTGACCCTACTCTCTGATATGATGTGGTATTCTTTAATGCCAATTATGCACAGGTTGAATCGTCTCATCAATGTGTACTTGACTTGGACACCTTTTAATTGGCCAATGCCTTTAAAGAGGTCTCTGTACTCCTCGCACAGTTTTGAAAAACGATTAGTTGTCTTCCGAGATATTGATTCCCTTACCTTGTTCACTTTATATATTCAGAGCTCGGGAAATTGCTTTTCCCTTCACATGTCACATATACCGTGCTGCTAACTGTGGCATTGTTTCCTCTGATCTCTGCACAGATGTTTCGTCGAATATTCATTGATCTCCCTGCATATGGGATAACCGGGTTATTCTCGTTAGTTAGCATTGGGTGTTTCTTTAGACTTTTGAATGTTTCTTCATCTAGCAGGTTTTTAGATGACCCCGTGTCAACTAGTATTTTGACAGCTAAGTTATTAATCATCACATTCACTAATGGTTTGTTGACACTGTTTACTTCCATCTAATTCCGGTACATTGACCATACGTAATGGTTCTCTTCACTTATTGGCTGAGTGTGGTCTACATGTATGACCACTTTCCCTTGTTTTTTCAGTTGTGGAGTGTCTGGACCTCTCTTTTGTTGTGTTCCGACACCATTAGACTTGTGGGGTAGTTTAGTGGAATTGCAAAACTTTACAAAACGGCCTATCTTGCCACATTTATGACATGTTTTTCTTTTGTTTTTTTTCTTCTATTTCTTCAGCTTGTCGCTTAGACAGTTCAAGTGATCTCCCGACACCGAGGAGTTTTCCAGTGTCATTTCCTCACTCAATACTCTTATTCTCAGTTTCTGGAAATTTCCCTTGGTCACGATCTGTGTCTTTATCTCTCTATTGACATCATGAAACTGGCACGATGCTGCCAGTTCCCGCAGTCTTGTGCAATAACTGTGAATGAACTCATCTGCTCTCTGTTCACACTGGTGAAACTTGAAAACTTCATATTCTTTATTCAAATGTGGCTTAAAATAGTTGTTGAGTTTGCCTACTTCCTAGTCAAACTTTGAATCCGTGCCATTGCCAGGTATTGTGTCAAAGATAGCATTGACTGACTCATCTACAAAACGTAAAAGCCACGCTCGCTTTTCGATTGGTTCCGTTATTTTGCTGATAATCAGTAGTCGTTTGAAGTGTGATAATCACTTCTCCCATCATAGTCCAATTGCTGGCCCCGTAATGTCAAAAGATAGAAACTGGGGTAACGCTGTTGCCATTTTTTCTTTCTTTTGTTTAGCGAAAATGTCAGTTCAAACTTCGGGTAGTGACAGTGTTATTGTACTTACCATTTTTGTTGATCTTCACTTCATACATTTGTGACGAGCGACGCTATCGAGGTTCTCTTTGTCTATGTGAAGTTCGTTAATACGATTTATCAAATGCTGTGTCTTCAAATTCATCATGGCATAAACACATCGTTTAATACAACGATATAAACAAATAAATAGATTTTATTTTATTGTTTTTATGTCCGTACCTCATGTCATTATAACTTATACCCCTAATATTTATTTTCTTTATTCTGAAATTATATTATTATATTCTTTTAAATGTACTATCATTAATTGCAGCGATGACAAGCTGAAATGCCATATTTCTGAAATAGGTGATCAAACACTACTTATGTCTGTAATTATCATTTTACAACAATACATACAAAAATGCATAGCTTTGAATAGTTGCTTGAGTATAATTTGACAGAGGAATGGAAATATTAATAATAAATATACGGAGAGCTCTTTTCGCGGAAACTGGAATTTCCTGTTAAAATCAACCAAACATGAAATTGAAATGCATAATGCAGAAAATATTACATCTCGTTTCCTCTGTCCAATTCACGTTTGGATGTCCTGAATGTTATAAAGGCTCAGCGTCCTGTATGTTTTGAAGCTATCAATGGCTAGCAACTAATCCCAAATATTCTGATTCGTTAAATTTTAAATTGAATCTATCAGTAATAATCTATGAAGACTATGAACTTCATCACCTGCTAAAGTTACAGACCTTATTATCTTGACACTTTGACAGATATCATTTGAATTATGAATTTACCGTTACGTCTATCATATCATTAAATTATAGCTTGTTATTTAGTTGTTTCGAATAAAATAGAAGCTAGTTTTGGCCGATAACAATGAGTGTGCTTCATTAAAAAGGATTTCTAATAAAATAGAAAATTATATCTTTAGACGTGAACGTGGTCACAGTAATGGTTCATATAGTTTAGGAATGGTGAAGAATGAGACGTTAATGGTGAACAATTACTTGATATGTATGTTACCACGTAAAGAGTAATACGTACCATCACTTGCAATACATTTGGAGCAAAGGGTCTACGCCCAAACAGAGAGACGTACCAATTTCCCGTTATTTCTCATTCAACCTCAAATAATTGTATAAAATAATCTCAGACTAGCAGTTGCCTGTCAAGAGTCCGCTAATAAAAACGGACTAAGCTCATAATAAACGATACTAGCTCAGTTGTATTTTTGTGGTACTAGAGTTGGTTCTACAATAACACTTAACTTTTCTGTTATCTAGACGTTATCTACTACATATCAAATATTGTTTTCAAACTGAGTACTGTTAGCCAATGTGAAGGTCGAAATTCAATCAATCGCCCGATGGGACAATAATCGGGTACTGGTCGGCTGGAGACCTACATGTCGCGTTAACTATATTTGTGTCGATCCACCCTCGGCTTTGCCGCTAATAACCGCCTGTCGCCCGACTGAGTTGTTTTATCTGGAGGCTGTTGATTGATTGGCTGATTTTCTTTCGATTCATGATCCATAATCATCAAACACGGATAGCACACAAAAGTGCAAACACCTATTTCCAGTGTGGTCCCTTTTATCGTGTGGTTGTTCACCCCACTACTCACCGCCACTCACAGGGGAGCGGTACGGAAAGACAGAGTGTATTACGTCATCAGGGGGGGGGGTCTTTAATGTCCCCCTTTTCATATTGGAGACTGTTCTTTTTATCAACTACGCTTCTGCTTTTCTATATTCTACGTGATCTTGTCTCTGATTATGGTTCTATTCAAATCTATTTAACTGAACTAGATTTATTTTCAAATTCACCCGAAAACAGACAATTTCAGTATGACATATAATTCATGTAATTAGGCGTCAATTTGAGGAAGCAACATGACATCAGCTATCTTCCAATTGTCCCCAAATAATACAAAATTATTATACTAAGAAGATTAAAAAAAATAATTCTGACTTTTGTCATAACAATGTAAACATTATGTTTGTAGGTGGTTTGTAGTAGGTGTTCCAGCCAGCAGATGGCACTACCATATCTAGATGGTCAGGTGGCCCGTGTCTGTGATATCTGTTTCCTTCGGGGGAGGAAAACACTTCCGGAACTGACTCGTATGGTGAGCAATTATAGACAGAAAGGGCCGAAAGATGGGGCTGCTCACAAGATGACGACATCTGGTGGCGGCATGCATGACTATAAACAGGTGATGAGAACAAACAGTGATCGAGATGCTCCTATCAGCTGTTAAGGTGATATAGATATGGCCATGTTGTTATCTTTCTGTCACACACGCGTACACATACACATACACACACACACACATACACACGTACTGCCACCAAACACATGTCAAATGTTACAATCTTACTGCTGTATAAATGAACGCAATTTCACGACATATTATGATTATGTGTGATATATATTTGTGTTACAGTCTAATACTCAGTTATTTATGTGTATTTTCATTACTTTGTCCAAAGTTGTAGATAGAACGGCTAAAATATGACGACAAGTAAATATTTATGATGTTTTTAACATATTTAGGTGGTCATAGAATGCACGAACGTTGAATTATGTTCAGGTTCACTCGGCCATACGAAATTAACGCACATATCCACGCACACGCCCCCCCCCCTCCCACATTAATACGCACTCTGTATAATCTTTTCGTTTAATAGTTATGAAGCTTAAGCTGATAGGTAGTGTATTTTGTGTTTAATGTTTAATATGGGATAGTACACTATGTTATAATATGAGTATGATAGTAATAAATTATTATTAATAATATTGTCAATGTATCCATTCGTTTACCGCGGTTGTGATTTAGAAATGTGAGAATTTTTATTGTCAGATCTTTCTGTACGTTTACTTTGCATTTTGTAAATATGAGACAATGTTTTAGGCACACACTTTTTATTATTAGTAGTAGCAGTAGTGGTAATTGTAGTACACATTGAAATACCACATATTTACTGTTTATTGATGTTTTGTGGTCGAATATTTTCTTCTTTTCACAAAGGACAATAAAGGATAAGGTGGACCTATTGATTTCTTGTATTAAACTATTCTGAACATACGTGCATGCGTGCATGCATATGTGCTTTTAAATAGTTTAAATATTTGTAAATATTAAACAAACCTTTAATATAAATGCAAGTCATTTATTGACCGTGATCGTATATTCCTACTCTACTAATATATAATACACGCTACTCGCCTATTTATTAATGATACAAGAAATGTAACATTTTGTATGACTACCACAGCGCTACAGTGTTATTGTCATATATTTAGACCAGTTGTGTGCATTATATATATATATATATATATATATATATATATATATATATATATATATATATATATATACAGTGATGGAGACGAGAGAGGGAATGGGGGAAATATGGCATGCGGATAGTAAACACTTGACTACGTTACTGTGTATTCGAAGATTTATTTTTCTATGTTCTTAAACCTGAATTATGGTAGCTGATAAAAGCAATGTAACTTTGATGATCTCTTATATTAATCTATTAATCTATTAAATGTGATTATACACAATACTATACTATCTACTATTACTACTACTACTATAAATAAAAGAATAATAATACTCTCTCTCTCTCTCTCTCTCTCTCTCTCTCTATATATATATATATATATATATATATATATATATATATATATATATATAAGAGAGAGAGAAGAGAGAGATGGTGTGTGTTCACTCACTTACTCACTCACTCAGAAACAGGTGCGCGATGGACCATCTGTTAGTTCACACAGCTCTGGCTTTAATATTTTCGATCCGTATTTCAACAGAAACTAAATCATTACCTTGGCAACAGCTGGGCATTATCGACAAGCACACACGCACACGCATGCACACACACGCACACGCACACACACACAGTTGCTATTATGCAGAGAATCGCTGACGAAGCACTGGGCGAGAGATGGCAACGCTTGAACATACATTATTCTGTGTTAGCTTCTGTACAGGAAAATGTAAGTGCTCATGAATGCATAAGCAACAACGGCAACAACATCGCGGACAACAATCATCGGTCATACGGTTCATTATCATAGTTGAACAATTGCCACCAATAGGACACGAGCCCGCAGTAAATAAGACGCCATCTTTCCCAATTGGAAACATCAAGTCACGTGATGTCAATCTGCAGCGGGGCATTAGAATTGCTAAATATTATTTACTTTGTCATCGTCGCAGATGTAAGACTCGTGTCGTAACGTCCATTATTCTAACTAATCGCCACCGTGGATACAGAAACAATGGAATCAAACACGTGCTACTGTAGAAGGGGGGAGGAGGATGTTAGAATCACGTGACATCGTGGCGCTGTCATCGTAATATTACCGGAGTATGACTTTGACGTGGGTGTCATCATATCTGTATTGCGGTGGAGTTAATTATGCAGGTAACTAGAGAGACGGCCTGTAGGCCATTAAACATGCAGGTCGGTTGGTGATATATTTATTGAGTGGTCGTAACATCTGCAGGCGGTTTGTTGTCAGACCGTGGACCGTGATAGGTAGGTGATGACTGTGTTTTGGTTGTGTTTTGGTGGCATGTTAAAACCGTCGTCATTCTGGGAGACTTCACTCTATGGCTGATTAATGCTCTGATTAATACATGTAAAATGTGGTTATTTAATTTAAAGGTAATATATATATATATATATATATATATGATGGCGTTTGTTTCGGCGAAGTTTGACATCTGATCAGAACTATGGGTGTTGTGTAAACATTGTGTGAATCGTATACAGGACAAAGTGGAAATTGACTTCAGTACTGTAAAAATGTATGTAAATCAACAACCTAATTAAAGACGTGTCGGTCTTAGTGTACGCGGTGGGGATGGAGGTAGGTTGTATATAAGGCAATACATGCCAAGCAAAGTAAGCCGTGAGCTAGGTGGCCTAGCGGTTAAGTACCCGGCACTTGGTGCCAACGGTCACAGGTTCGAACCCCGTAAGAGGTCGAAACTTTTCCAGGGATTAATTTCTCGGCTCACAATATTGCGGGTGGCTGACCACGTTAAATGGCGCTGCCGTCTCCACTGAATTATTTAAAATAAAGGGGGACGTTAAAAACCCCTAAGGACGTAAAACACTATGGCAGTGACCACCCTCAGGGTATTTCGGCTCCATCTTTCCGTACTGCTCCCCTGTGAGTGGTGGGGGGGGAGTTTACTCAACCATTCCAACATAGAGGCTGTGCTGATTAAGCGACAGCCTGGGGATTCTCCCCGAATAACAAAACAAACAAAGCATAAACCTTTACTGGTGTCTTGTTATGATAACAAAACTAAAAGATGATACGTCAACGTCCAGCTGTGATTTCATTCATCCGGGTAGAGCTCTGTCTTGTGTATCGATGTCAAATGACAACACGCTTTAGCCATATCTGGTTCCGTGATCTACAGTAAGGGATGATGTTGTCTGTTAACTACAGTGATGTATATTCTCCGATATATTCCCTTCTGGTTGATCTACATATTTGCTTTTGAACGTTGTTAGCATAGATCTGCATAAAGTATTTGATAAAGTCGACTTGATGTCGATTTATTAATTCATTATTGCTTATCATTACTATAAATATGTAAAACATTTACATAAAGTTTTACAGTTAGTTGCGGAAACTGAAAGGTCGTTGCCTCATCTTTATCGTTGCCGTTAAACAATTTAATTACAAATGATTGAGGAAGTGAAAAAAGGAGGTGACTATTTAGTTAGAATATTTGCGATTGTTTCATGTTTCAATAAAAATATCACTAAGAAAAACTTCACGGCCACATACCCCAAGTGAAGTTGGTGCTTAGGTTAAACAAATGAATTAGTAAACAAGTAAGCGCTTTATTCGTCCACATACTGTACACAGTAAACATATATATTACAATTTCATGATACAATATACAGAGAGGTAACACTAATAATCTTATAGGTTGAGATCCGAAAGCAATAGTGTACATTATTTGATATACAAGACAAGATATATAATAGACCTTGTCAATTAAGCTAGTGACATCTGGTGGCAGGATTTAGAACCACTACATTCGGGTCGTGTTAATCGCAGAGTCTGGATCCCCGTTCCTTTTCAATGTGTACGTGAGATATTTTAACGATAATTGCCGGTGATAATACTCCACGATTCCAACATCAGTAAAGGAAAATGAAAGATAAGGTGATATTTAGTATATTTCTTTTCAAAGAAGACTGATTTAGTAAACTAAATAGATTAAATTGGAAGTTCTATGTGGTAGTTCGCCGAACACATTTCCCGTGTACAGGCGGATTGCCGTATTCGTAGCGAAAGTTTATGTATAGGCGGTGGCTTTCCCATAATGTTTCTTCAATACACATCTTTGGCCATTTATAATAATATCGAAAATGGACAAGGCAGTTGTAATAATATTATCATTTTACCATGACAATTCAGAGATATCTTCAACGATTTGTTTTATTTGTGATCATTTCCGTGTATCATCGTCTAGCAGTAGGCTTATGGCGCATGCGCACGTGAGTAATAATACGCCGCCATCGATGGCATAATTCTAATAAACAAACGGGTATGCTATTTGGATCGAAAATACTCATCAAATCGGAGACATATTGTGTTACACAAAAGTATTGATTGATAGAGCAATCATCCGGCATAGATATATTGCATTTGTGTATTATTTCTCGCGAATTAACGCGAACCATGAGTCGATTTTAAAATGTAAACAAACCCCGTCTGTCGCCATTTCAATTTTCAAGCGATAACTAATTCTAGAGGACTTCGCTAAAGAAGTATTTACTCTCATTTGTTGACAATAACAACATTTAATAATGGAATATGCTGAACAACAGGAAACTAATCTATCACCAGAAGTATTTTCCTATCTGAATTCCAATTGTATTACGCAGTAGATCGTTGTTCAAACCGAGATGTTCAGAACAAGAATCCGGCCATGAAGCTCCGCCTCCGCTGTTCTGGGCGGTGACCCGAAGTGTAAAAGCCCGCGAAAATTAGTTGGCAAGGTCTATTGATATTGGGTTAGGTGTTACCTAAAAGAGGTGTGAGAAAATAATAAAAATACAAAAATGCGAGTGCAAGACATATAATAGTATCATAGACACAATGACCTATTAGCAAGACAAAAGCAATATATCAGTGTAAGGAACACATATGGAAAAGAAACCGGTTATCAATGTACACACTTTTCACACTGCAAAAAGATTTTTTTGGTAGATATGTTTTTACTTTATAGTGTAAATTTCCCCATATTGCGGGACCTTGGTGTAAAATTGAATTAGAAGCAAGACAAGTGCGGCGCGTTTTTTACACGAGGTGCTCGACTTTGTCGTGTATTATGATCGTGATATGCAATATTTAGTATGAGGTGCTTCATTAAAGATTTGGGTGATATTTTATTATATCATTATCAATTTTTTGATAAGGTTCATCAGGTTGTGTTGAAGATGCATACAGCGTGACGTCATCAGCAAACAAGATAGCTGCAGCATCTGTAAGAGAAAGTAGCAAGTCATTTGTGTAAATTATGAAAAGTAGGGGTCCTAAGATGGATCCCTGCGGTACCGCGGATGTGATACACTGATTATCAGAAGATATACCTTTATATTGTACGTATTGAGTTTGATCAGATAAATAACTTGTGAACCAGTCCAGTGATTGACCCCGCACCCCAGAATATTCCAATTTATTAATTAATAATTCATGATCTATCGGCTCAAGGGCCTTTGACAAGTCTAGATATGTTGCAAGTGTGTGTTCATTATTTTCTCTGGCTTTGACGTTATCAATTAGAGAATCGGTCACCGCTTGGGCTGTTAGGTGACGGTTTCTAAAGCCCTACAGACACTTGTACAGTAAATTGTATGTTTCCAAGAGTGAATAAAGTCTTTTATGGACAACTTGTTCTAGAACTTCTGGAAAAACCGGCAATAATTATATAGGCCAATAATAAGAGAATTGATGTTTAACTTTTGATTTATAGATAGGCACTACTTTAGCAACTTTGATACAGTTTGGAACTATTCCACTTTCAAGCGACTTAAAGGAAATCATGCTAACTGGTTGGGATATTTGACCTTTCACTTTCTTCAAAAACATTCATCCTATCCAGTAACAATTATTTCCTATCAAGACTCGATCGTATACAATATTTTCCAGTTTAAATCTCTTTTTATTGGTATTTTTACGTATACGTTACCACCATTTAATATTTATCTCCTAATTGTGGAGTAAATAAATAAATAGAATGAAATCAATATAGTAAACAACAAAGAAAATATGTTTGTAAACTAATTTGGCGTTTATTTATAACAAGTTAGTAGTTGTTGTTGTACTGGACAAATAATAACCTAGTTTAATTGATAGAACGGCATGTCAATCATAGTCACTTAGGGCCACTTGATCGTCAGCCATTTGACCAAGTACTCCTGAAGCGAAAGATGAAACATGCCGTTTTAGATAAATGCGGAATTTGAACCCCACAATCTCTCAGAAAGTAGTAATTTGTTTGCGCTGATTTAACGGGTTTTCACGGGCTTTCAGTCGATTTACTATTAACAGTATTTTTTAAATTTATTATAGAATACATAGACTGTAGGCCGATTAAAATATTTCCGATATTTTAAATGAACATTGCTATACGAACGTTGGTTATGAATAATTTTAATAGATGGAATGATCTGATATTTGAACGTGTGCTTAATTGTTCCCTACCCCCCCCCAACCCGGTCTGTTAACTTTTTTACATCTTTGTCATTATTTGTCTGTAAATAATATGATGGGTCAGTGTTGTGGCAGTTATATACTTACCTTTCAGTGAATGGAACTCTATGTTATGTTCAATCTTATTTAATTTACGCAAATCTACACGATAACTAAGTATATTTTTGTAAAGTTTGTTATTTTTTTTAGGCTATGTTCATCTAGGAAAAGATTATCTCTACATTACAGAAGTGAATCAGTACAGATTGTTTCAATATCGATTGCCCCAAAATAAATAATTATGATCGAAAGTATTTCCCCCCTGAGATAAAGGGTTTCAAGAGAAATAACTGGTTGACCTAAAGGAATAATCAAATCAGCCTTAGATATGGCTACTGTCCAGTATTTGGATGTCTTCAGCGAGTTTAAGCATTTCATGAGGTGTACGATCTGCCTGGAGACACTGACTGCACCTCGCACACTGCCATGCCTGCACACGTTCTGTACGACCTGTCTGGAGAGACACGTGGATAACACGCTGGTGACTACACCCGGTGGTGGCGATGCGCACTTCCTTTGTCCGGCCTGTCGCGAGCGAGTGATGCTGCCACGTGACGGTGTAATCGGCTTTCGACGAGATTTCCGCGTCGAACAGATCCGCGAGATCCTGACCAAGAACGCGTCATCCGAGGAAAGCGGTACCAACGCGGAGGAGTTCGGATGCAGCATCTGTTTGGGCGTCTTCGACACGTCATCGACCTACTGCCGAGACTGCCGGAAGTCGTTCTGCGACATGTGTGCCCACGTGCACGACCAGATTCCGGTGTTTAGCAAACATTCGGTGGAGGCACGTCAGCCAGGCAGCACGACTTCCGGTTTGGAATGTTCACGACATTCTTCCGACGTACTCTCCTACATCTGCGAGGACTGTCTGAAGCTGGTCTGTTCGACATGCATCATCAAGGAGCATGGCGATCACGTGATCGTCGAAAAGGAACAAGGTACGATCGTTGACACTTCCGGTTTTAACTCGTGCACAAAGGGTGGGATGTGATGGGTCGCTTCAGCTTGGTAGTATTATTTCTCTAAGTGATGGCCCTTCTCGATAATATTCTCATTCATTCACTCATTCATTCACTCACTCACTCCCTGTATCACTCACTGACTGACTGACTCACTAACTTCAGTCCTGTAATTAACCCATCCATTTGATAATGGTGTCATCTCTTTAGATATATCCCGTGATGGTGATTGTTTATGATGATGATAATGATGATGATGATGATGATAATGGAGACGACTTCGATGATGATCAGTATCCACTCTTCTTAGGTATAAAGGAGATGACGAGAAGAGTTGACATACAGCGCCAGACAGTACTGGCTAGACGCGATCAGCTGATGTCTGTCAGAGATAACATCAGATACCAGAAACGACAACTGGATGTCACACGGACATCTATGATAAGTGAGATAAAGACCAAGGTCACGGAGGTCATAGAGGACATATATAGGCAGGAGAACAGCTTACTCCAGGTTAGTGTGTATGTGTGTGTGTGTGTGTGGGGGGGGTATAAGACATATCAATGAGATATTAATATCTGCATTATTTAACAGATCACCCCCCCCCCCCAACACACACACACATACATTCTGCATTAATAACTTGATGAATCATTCTATGACATAATGTAATACAGTCTAGGAAAAAAGGTAGTAGTATCCCAAAATGCTGCATAAATGACAATTTTGGAGCACTCTTACAATAACTTTCGTTGTATTTTTCATAACATTGTGTCATTTTATAATGTCAGTTCATTGTGTTCAATAGTATTGAATACAGTTTTTACTTAATAATACTGGTTTATTAGTTTTATTGCCAATTCTTTGAATCTGTGACAAATACTAACAAAAACAATGTTTTTATTCGTTGACAAAACTTCACAAAACAACTGAAATCCACATTCAAAATATTTGTCCTTGTGTTAAAGCTGATGAATCATGCCAGGGAATATGAAATAATATTCAATACTTCGTGTGGCCTCCTCTGGCGTTGTATACGACACGCAAGCGTCGAGGCATGCTCAAAACCAGGATTGGGAGCTTCTGATCCATAATATCTCGCCAGATGTCCACGACAGCTTAGATCAGTCCAACCACGTTTGTTGGGGGGTAGTCCATGTTGTTCAATCTACGTGAGATTTCCGACCAGAGGTTCTCGATCAGGTTCAAATTCGGTGACATAGCAGGCCAATCCATGTGCTGCACATCCTCATCTTCGAGGAAACCCATGACACGTCGCGCTCGGTGTGTTGGAGCATTGTCATCTTGGAACACAAACTTTCACTGGAAGTCTCTCCTAGCAAATGGGAGCATTTTAGTTTTCAGGACACGTACGTACTGGTACTGATCATTGTTTCGATCCAGTACGTGGAACTCGGATTTCCCTCTGTTATTAAAGGCACCGCTGCCGCCTGCCTGTACTCTAGGCCGTACACACTCATCCAATAGAGCTTCGTGAGCTTGTCGGCGTACTCGAACACGATTATCTTGACGATCCAGCAAAACTTTGGATTCGTCACTGAACATAACGTGTTGCCAGTGACCATCACACCAGCTTAAGTGCCCACGCGCCAACACAAATCGCGGTTGTTGATGTCTTCTTTGCAGTAGGGGCTTCCTCACGTATCGTCTTGCCAAATAACCAGGGTTCAAAAGTCGATAATTCACCAGCCGAGTTGTTATAGGAACATTTGTGAAACGGATCCAGTCAGCACGGAGCTGAGATGAAGGTTTTGTTCGGCTATTACGGCACAGTCGGAGCAGATATAGGTCATGTCTAGCTGTGGTTTTCTTGAGACGACCAGATCTTGGCCTAGGAGTCGTTAGACCAGTCTCCCGATGACGCTTCAGGATTTAGAGATCGATCCTTGGGTGATCCGGAACACTTTGGCAAAGTCCTTCTGGCTAGACCTTGTCTGGCGTATACCAACAATCCTGTTGCACAAATCTGCACTCAATTGACTTCTCATGGTTGCTAATTATCTCATAAGAAGTTGAGAAAGAATTGATTAAAACGAAGAGGCTTTTCACTTATATAGACCAGAAGCGGTCTCAAAGGGATTGGCAACCAAACAAAAGGGCGCTCTATAATTGGTTAATTGCAATCACCCCCATCAGTCGTACGACACCGAAATATTGGCTGTAGACATACAGCATCATATCGGGGTAGTAGGTGACAGTACGTTATATTATATTATATGTCGTGTGAGTGAGCGAGTGAGTGAGCAAGTGAGTTAATAAGTGAGTGGGTGACAGACTCAGTGAGTCAGTGAATTGGTAGGCCGGTTGATTGGTAGTCGGGTAGATGTATCAATTAGGTGAATGCTGATATACAGTCTAAATGTCTATTACTTCAGGATCTCGAGAGTCACCTCGCGGACGAAGAGTCCCGTCTGGATAGTGCCAGAGATCATATTGAGTTACTGATAGAACAGATGTCTGAAGCTACCAATAGGACCGATGAAGTGCTCGTTCTGGGTAGAGATCACTCCAGGATCCGGACGTACAGGGATCTGGAACGAGATCTCACACAGCTGTTTGAAGAGAGCCTTCTGGTCGACCTGTCCTCGCCTTCTGTCCAATTGAACTTCATTCCCCACGTCGTCCTCTCCCAGGTGGGTCGGATATCCGTTCACGTGGCGCCCGTTGGCACGGACGCCGCTTTCGATTCCGGATCTCAGGATTCTATCTCCGGATCGAGCAGTGACCCGGATACAAACGACAGCGGCACGATAAGCTGGGACTGTTTGCCATCAAGAAGATCTCGCCCCTTTCGTCCATTGAAGATCTCGCTAATGGTGAAGTTCGGCAAACGAGGCCGATCTGGCGGTGAATTCGATCTTCCCCGTGACGTCTGCTACGTGGCTGGAGGCAGCCATTTTGCGGTCTGCGACACGAACAACGAACGAATCCAGGTTTTTGACGAGCAGGGTTTGCTTATTCGGGTCATAGGTCAGAACGAGATCAGACCGTGGGGTCTGACTACTTCCGCTTGCGGAGAGTTCCTGGTGGCTGACAATGCCGACAAATGCGTTAAAATATTCGATGGGGATGGTCAGCTTCAAAGGAAAATTGGTTCGTTCCTTTGCCCGTGTGGGGTCGCTGTTACTAGTACGAAGCACGTGATCGTCACCGATTTCTTCAGCTCATGTTATTACGTCATCGATTGGAAGGGAGACCTGCGTAGACAAGTTCGATATCGCACCAGCGACGATAATCACGCGTGTGGCGCCTCGCGCGTGGCCGTCACTTCCCGGGATGACGTCATCATTTCCGACGTCAGCAACGCCTCGTTGAAGGCATACGATCGACGAGGGCGCCACCTGTGGACGGTTGCCGACCACATGCAACTGGTGGCTCCACACGGCGTGTGCGTGACCGACGATGATATCATTTTAGTCGGAGACTGCGTCACCCATCGAATTGCGCAGTTCAACGTCGACGGCCAATTCCTGGGGACGATAAGGACTCCCGAAGCGCGGGTCAGAGAGCCGACGTCATTGGCTATTTCGAAAGAGAACACGTTGGTGGTTAGCCGAATGAACGCCAATCAAATTCGAGTTTACCGGGTCACTAACTGAAGCTAGTCATTTGTGCTAAAAGATTATTTATAAGCTCGTCTTTATTATTGTTATTATTGTTTCACCTGAAAACTATATCATATCTGTTTCTGTTGGCAAATGTTGTATGCAGTAAAGGACGGTTGTTGTGAACCACGAATTAGTTGGGCCTTTTTTCCTTTACGCATTCTTGTTTAACATCGTATCTTAGATTTGTCAGTGTTGTTTTGTAAACACAATTAACGCATCAGTTCAGTTTGCTGATTAAACTGTAAAAAATTAATATACAGAAAGCGAATAATTAATCAGTGATATTTAGTATTTAGAGTTGCTGGCTGCTGGTCTTTATCATGGGATAAGTGAGGTTTATAAATTGTTGATCAATCATGAAATGAATAAACTCTTTCACCTGCCGATAATGTAGTTTTTAAATAATTGCGACGACGACTTAAACGTATTTTCGAGTATATGTCATTGCGGCGCCTCCGTGGTCTAATCGGTAGCGCGTTGGACCACAGATCACTACCACCTGAGTTCGAATTTCGGCCGGGGCATGTCTGAAGGGTGTTTCATCTTTGACTTCGCTTCATTACATTTGGAGGTCGTTCGGCCCATTTAGCCTAATATGTGCAGAAAAATGGCCGTACAGCATCAATCAAGCAATCTATACGAAATATATAGCAAAGACGTAAACAAAAATTGTATTGGGTCAGATATACCATTAGACAGTGGATGCTTTTAAAGTTGTAGTCATAATAATGTGATGTTCCTATATATGAACAACTTGATCAAAATGACACCATTGAACTTGTATTGATCCGTCAGGATATAATTCAGAATATTTGGGTATTGAAGATAACATGATAAACATTTATTAAACCATTACTCCACATTAGAAGATTTTAAGTCGATCCAGAAAGGCCACTAACGATCAGCGGAAATTGGAATATGCCTTTTAATTATATTCCATAGATATGCCTTTCAGTATGCCTAACGATTATCAGGTTAAAGTTACTGACTGTTTCTGTTTCATATAATCCTGTAGTTAGACGGAATTTACCTGTGTGCTAATTACCGTTTTATAGAAACGGACGCCTGATTACCTAAACTTTAACCTAATTGACCGTTACATCATGGAATGATAATTGGATGTTACTGATAATCGTTAGGTATACTGGAAGGCATATCTATGGAATATAATTAAAAACCATATGCTAATTTCGGCTGATCATTAGTATAAAACTACCTCTATCTCTCTCTTTGCGTGTGTGTCTGTATGTGTATGTATGTATGTATGTGTATGTGTGTTCGTGCGTGCGTGCGGGTGTGTGTGTGCGCGCGTGTGCCTTAAATTACTTTTATCCCTCAACACCGGCATGGACCTGGTGTAGGTCATCGTTGAGCTGGTGTAGCACGGTACGGATCTGGTGTGGGTCAGCGTGGAGCTGGTGCAGATAAGAATGGAGCTGGTGTTGGCCCACAGAGTTGGTGTAGGCCAGCGTGGAGCTGTTGTAGGCCGGCGTGGAGCTGTCGTAGGTCGGTGTGGAGCTGGTATAGGCCGGTATGAAACTGGTGTAGGTCATCGTGGAGCTAATGTAGGTCAGCTAGGAGCTAGTATAGTCCGGCATGCAGCTGATGTAGGCCGGCTTAGAGCTGATGTAGGCCGGCGTGGAGCTGGCGTAGGCCGGCGTGGAGCTGGTGTATGCCGGGTGGAGCTGGTGTAGGCCGACGCAGAGTAAGGGAAGACGTCGGCTGGAGTGATGCTACTATTGGCCGCCGATGAAGAGCCATAAGACTACCCGTATGGGTCAAAGCGGTCATTGCCCCTTGTGTGAAGAGGTTAATAAGTTGCTGTACTGTCGTATCCACATAGAGAATACGTACACTCATGTATTATGACATAAATAAATCTACTAAGTTTTCTAATATGAAATTTTTCATGACGTCTATTGAAGGGGCCTCCATGGCCTAACTGGTAGGGCAGTTGGCCACATATCTATAGCACCTGGGTTCAAACACCGGACGGTCTATATCAGAAGGACGTTTCGTCTTCCACTTCGCCTCCTTACCAACAGCTGTTCTAGCATCTTTTTCGCACTTAGAACACGGCCAAGTGAAGCTACCGCTAGCAAATCTTGGTGTTGTGGATAGACCAAATATTTGCGAGACAGCTACGGACGTATAGCGTTGATTGTTCGGACAGAAGCCGCTGGCATATATTTGTGCCTTTAATCCTGCTGTCTGCATCCTTAAGTGCGCTCACTCTCAAATCGTATTTTTATGCCCGGACCATCCGATCTGCTGTTCTAATGGAAGCTCTGTCGGCATGGTTTTGTGAATTTGACTTAATGTGGTGAGCCCAAATTGATAATATTTGTTTTATCCTCATTAAACTTTCAGAATATTTTGATCCTTCCCATGCCGAACAACGACATTGCAATACTGCAACCGTTTCATGGGAAGAGGAATCATTTGTCAGGATATATACTGCCATGTATTGTTCCGTTGATTCCGGGATAGTAGGAGGCAGCTCATCAGACTTGGCGTATTCTTTTATATTAAGACATTTATCAAGAGCAACGGGCCAAGAAATATACACTGTCGTAGACCAGATAACAAACACAGAACATCAGAAAAGATACCATCAACAGAGATCTTCGGAGAGCTTTGTTCAAAATAGGAGATTATAAACCATTCACATATTTTACCTAATGAACCAAACATATCTTTCAGCCACAAGAAGATCACGTTAACTGTATAAAATACTGTAGACAAATCCAGAATATCCATTATTTCTGGATTATCCCAATTAACTGATATTATTTTTATACTCTGTTTTGGTTCTGTGACAACATTAATATGGAAACTGTCGATGTTCAATATTGATTATTATTGATTAGATATGTGCTTAGACGTACAGCTATTACCCTTTCTATAATTTTAGAGACAAATATTAAATTCGAAATTGTCTTTAGACCTGGAGTGTAAGGTAGGTGTGGAAAGTGTTCAGGAAAACACGTAATTGTAGTCATGTATTAAATATCTTTGTAATCTATCACAAACTGATATTCCTTGCAGCAATATCAGATGATTCTCTGAGTCACACTAATCCATAATTTTAATCAAGTGGGAAATTTATACATTCATCAATACTTAACGGCTAAACGGACCGGACGACTTCCAAGGGTAATAAGACGAAGTGAAAGCTGAAACACCCCTCTGACATTGCACGGCTGGGGTTTGAACCCAGGTGCTATATATATATATATATATATATATATATATATATGGCCATATGCGCTACTAATAAAGCCATGCTCGCTCCCCTTTCATCGGTGTTGATGCTGTTAAAAAACGTCTATTACGCCAATATCCTCGAAACGAATTGAGCTCAGTGGTGCACCTAATACAGGGTTTGGGCAAACTCATAGCACAGGTACTTAGGTGCAGTGCTATAAAGAACAGAGTTGCAGTACTCAAGGCTACTGGTAATGAATGCTGTAGCAATGGATTTGGCAACTGGAAGAGAAATATACGGACGAATACGGCGACGGTCACGACATGTCAGAGAAATAGTTTTCTGAAATTAAAATTAATGTCAGATGTATCACCAAGATTACGTACAGTGTCTAATGGTGTGATGCTATGACTAAGGATCTTCGTAGGAAAGAAACGAGTAAGTTTGCTGTGTTGTCTGGGCATACCTATAATGATGAAATGTGTTTTGTTGGCATTGAGCCTAAGTGTTTTTTTTTATCATCCACCCAGAGATATAACAGAGACAGTTACCAAGTTGTTTAAGGGAAAGATCAGTGTCTGCTGTAAACGAAGATATGTATACTTGGGTGTCATCTGCATATAAATGATGGTCTAATTTGTGACTGTGAATATGAGAGTTTAGTGATGTGGTATACAAAATAAACAGGAGCAGTCCAAGAAAAGAGATTTGGGGAACACCGCAAAACAAAGGCGCTGCCTTTAAAAACATTTTCTTATTTTCATTGATTGAAACCTATATATTAAGAATGACCGGATCCAGGTGAGTGCTGTGCCCGATATGCCATACCAATCAGAGAGGCGATCCAGAAGAACAGAATAATCAATGGTGTCAAAAGCTGTTAGTGCTGTGACCTTTCCTGTGTCCATGTTTAGTGATATGTCGTTATGAACTGTCAGTAGAGCGGTTTCTGTAGAGTAAATATTTTGTAAGCAGACTGAAAGCCATTAGACAGGTGATTACAGTTTAATTGAACGTTCAAATGACAGAATACTCTAGATATGAATGATAGATTAGAAATAGGTCTATAACTGTTTAGGTCATTGGCTGGTAAAGATCGTTTCTTAAGAAGAGGGTTTACATGGAGATGTTTAAAATGAGAAGGGAACACTCCGGAGCTAAGTGATACATTTATTATCTTAGTAATTGGAACAAATAGTGTGCGAAGATTTTAGCACAAATGTAAGGATAGGATCAAGTTCAAAGGACGTATTAAGGGATGATAAAATCACTCTAGAAACTTCAGAAACTGGGAAATAAGCATGAATTTGAGTGATCTTATCCTTGAAATGTTTGGAAAAAGAATTTCAGAGTGAATTAGTTGAATCATGAGAGGGCAGAGAAACAGAAGCCTTTCTATGGAAAGTCCCATTTAAAAAGTTCCAGAGTTGACGAGGATTGTCAGGTTGTTGGAGATCATATTTTTTATAAATGTCAGATTTAGCTTTATCCATGAGTCCATCACAGAAATGGCACTGTTTAGTACATCTAGACCTTTAAAGTTGTGCGTATGATTTCCTCTATGTGAGTTCTAAATATCGGCGACGCACTTTGGTATTAATAATTTCAGGGGAAATCAAAGGTGTAGATGATTTTACATTTACGGATTATGATCTGACAGGTGCGTTTTTGTCAAGTAAGGTTATAAGTGTAGTGGGGTATTGTACCCATAATTGTGATAAGTCATCTTTAGGGTTGGTGATAACTTCAGATTTTACTATGTCATCATCAAATGCAAGAATGTCAATGCTGTGAGTATACCGTTAAAGAATATTACATTTAGAGTCAACCGGATTATGCTTAAAGTTTATTTCCGCTATAACAGTGAAATGATTGGATACACCATCTGTGGCAGTTAGTGTGCGAATATAATTGGGTATATACCGGGTTAAAAGGAGATCAAGCCAGTGGCCATGAATGTGTGTGGAGAAAGAAATGTGTTGTTTTAAGTCAAAACTTGCTAAGATGTCATTAAATGAGGATGTATCAGTAGACTGTGTATACAAATAAATGTTGGAATCACCAAGGATGACAAATTCGGGATGAATAGTGACTAAGTTTTCTAGTAAATCACGAATATCAACAAAGAAGGATGAAGTTATTATAGGAGGATCATAGAGACATAGGAAGTAACGAGTAAATGAATTGTTTGAAATTTCAATGCAGACAGCCTCGAAAATAGAATAGATCTGTACAGAATGGGACTTTACTTTAAATGTATTGGATACCAGAAAGTCAACACTACCTCCACCTCCAGACTGACGTGGTTGGTGATTAAAGAAATAGTCAGGCGGGCAGATATCAGAAATACAAGAGGTTGTGTCACAAGGGCTGAGACAAGTCTCACTAAGGGCAAGAATATTCAATTTCCTAGATATTACCAAGTCTGTGATACTGGCTGATTTATTATGAACGGACCTTATATTGCCAGTAGCAAAGCGGATATCGTTCAGGATAGGAATCCCTGCATTCATATGGATGTTACCTGGTAGTAGTATACAAAGAGTAAGGAAAATATTATAAGATTTTGTTATATATATATAGGACTGTGAGGAGGTGGGAAAGTTATCATTCTGCTGGAACTATTAGACTTCAACTTAGAAACGGTTTCTGAGATGGAAGCTGAGATATAATAGGCTAAGATATATGTTTTTATTTAGGATGAGTTTGACATCAACACAGGGTACAGGTACATTTCTGTGTGTAGTGGTAAAAGATTTCTGTAGGATATGGGAAAATGACAAGTTGCATGCGATGTGGATACAAGTGATAAAAATGAACAAAAGTTGTTTGGAAAGTAAATCTCCTCTCAATGTAACAGGGGCAATATGGCATGGTTCATTGTGAAAACAACTAGAACCTTGCTGGAAATAGAAAACCGACTAGAAAAACCATTAACTAGAAAACCACCGCGAAAACAATTTGAATAGCAACCAGAAAACAACCCGAAGAACAAATGTACCAGACAACGAAAGAGATGATTCGTTAACATTATTTAATGAGAGAAGTAATTTATCAGCTTAATCAAGGATTTAAATATCTACAAATATAAAACATTCCTAACTGACAACACATTGATAATAATTAATAATAATAATAATAATAATAATAATAATAATAATAATAATTAATAATAATAATAATAATAATCTAAATGATAATTAGTTTACGTGGCTCCCACACTCTACCCATCAACTCAGAGAAATGATAACTTTGGAGAGAATATCCAATATTTAAGGTTCAAACTATTTGATGTGATCTGATAACAGAACGTGACATGAAGTGACTGTGGCTGGAGTAAATCATCATCATCATCATCATCATCATAATCATCATCATCATCATCATTATCACACGCAACGCACTCTATACGTATGAGTATTACGAACGTTTACGAACATTTAGGGATGTCTAGCACATATTGGGATGTCTATCATATACAGGGATGTCTAGCACATATGGGGATGTCTAGGTACCTATTACAATATATGGAAGTCTATCCAGTAGCATACAATGATCCGTCTAACTAAAGAGTAAGAAACAAGGTTGAGCACTAAACCAAGGTTTTAAAACAAAAACTGATACTAAAATCCGGAATGATTTGTAAAATGAACTAATCTTATACAACTAGCAATGATCATGGCCGTAGTCATTTAAGCTTTTACTCACCCCCCCCCCCTCTGCTACTTTATATACAGTAGGGTATATAAAAGACTGGACATTAACCAATCACAACCTTCTAGTGTAGATAAGATATGTTGTCACAATTATTTCAGTTATATGTGCTCATGTCAAATTAGACCAAATTATTCTACAATATATATATATTATTTGTACAGCGCCTTTGAATGGCTCCTGCTAGTAAGGGCGCTTTATTAAATATACATTATTATTATTATTATTATATATATATATATATATATATATATATATATTAAATTAATTTATTATAAGAATATTATTAAATTCCCTATATGTATGAATTATGACACAGTGAAATATATAATACACATAACACATTATAAACAAGTTATACATTAAGTATTTTCGTCCATCTAGCACAATAGCTAGAATGATAGTAAAACAAACTAGAAACAATACATTTTACTAGTAAATTGCTTGTACCACCTAAGCGTGTTTTAAAACAATAACGTTTTTTACGAACCACCATCCCAAATGTATCAAAATTATTATTGAATTAAAATTAAATTTCAGACATACTCCTTAAAATACTAAATAACTTTCTGTATATACTATTAAAGGCCACTACAATACACTTACATGCATACTGTTTATACGTTGGCCAGAAATGACAGCCATAGGCATTGCAAAGGAATGCTCTAAATAATTTTACTTAAATACCGAAGGAACATGTTTTGAAGCAACTGATAAGAATATTCCCTTTTGAATAAAGTGATTTAATATATGTCATGATATCATCATCATCCTGTTGTTTGTCATGTTTAAGTACACATAAATATTTGTTACTTGTCAAGAAAGTCAGGGGTACATCATTAAGGTAGAGAGTAGGTACAAACAAAACCATTTAGTGAATTTGGTTTGAAACACATACACTTTGTCTTTTTCTCATTAAATATAATTAAACTTGAAATAGCAAAGTCAGCAAATATATAGAACAATTCCTGAAGAGCTGAAGATGAGGGAGCTATAATACAGGTATTATCCGCGTACATTATATATATATATATATATATATATATATATATATATATATATATATATATATATATATATATATATATATATATATATATATACTGATCGCACCTATGGCCTCATGGGTTAGACTCCGTTATTGGAAGGTCGGAAGTTCGAATCTCGGTAGGCACAATGGTAGCAGGTTTTATTATCCAACCACGCAACTGAATTTATTTAGAATTAGTTCTGGTGCTGAAACTGTTATTTACAGATCATATGCGTCTCCATCATTTCAGGTTGCCAGCCACGTAAAATAAATGTCATTTCGGCCATTATATATATATATATATATATATATATATATCATAGAGTTGTTTAATAGTTAAAACCATATTTATCATAAGGCAAGAATCGAGCCATTATGATGGTAAAGACGTGACGGTTATGTACAAGACGTTGTCAGTCTTGAGATTAATGTATTATAGAAAGAGCCTACATTCCATAATTTGTGACGACAACGCCATCTGGATGAGAGGAAGTAACTAAATAACAATGTTTACCAATTTACGCGTGTTTCGCTGCTTGCTTTCTTTGACAGTCGTTTGAATCAATGGCAAGTATTGAAACTTTCTCAATTCTGAACAGTCAGCTTAATACATCATGTCTGATCATTATTAAACATACAGCTTTTTTAATTCCTTTTAAATCATCTGGCTGTCGCGCTGGATCCATAACACGAGATAATAGAGATCTAAACATATAAATGTTCCAAATTTGTCTTTTCGAATTCAGTCTAATTTTTTCCCATTTGATAAGACTCTAGTATTACGATATCAGTAAGTGCTACATTTGTAGTGAAAATATATGCCAGATGCCTGCGAAGTTGCTGTCAGATGCTGCCATCTGACGGTTGATGATATGCTGTGTTAGATGCTGCCACCTGGCGAATGACGTCCCCCCCCCGGGGATTCCCAGGATGGGAGGTTTGAACTGTTGTTGACTTATAATAATAATAATACTGTATATTTAATAAAGTGCCCCTACTAGCAGGAACTATTCAAAGGCGCTGTACAAATAATATGTAATATAATAATACCCCAAATAATATGTCTGTAAAAACCTTGTAGGTGTGTTTTTAGAAGAGATTTAAAATTTCAAGAGACGACGCATTTCTAATATTTGCCGGCAATCTATTCCACAAAGTGGGGGCTTCAACACTAAACGCACACTCACCATATGACTTGAGCCGAGACACTGGCACTTGCAATAGTATCTGACTGGATGACCTGAGTTTTCGGGATGACTTTCTAATGGAAACCAGTTCACACAGGTATTCTGGCGCCATATCATTAATAGATTTATAAGTTATTACCAAAATCTTGAAATGGATACGCTGTCTAACAAGTATTTGTTACAATGTGAGGTGCACTATTCTGAATTCGCTGAAGGCGATTAATGTCATAATCAGATATGCCATATAACAGGGAGTTACAATAGTCTATACGAGATGCAAAAAAGGCATGGATTACAGTTACAAGTGTTTCTTCTCAGACAGCCTTGGTGCAACACCCCTAATTGCAGCTTGGCAGATGAAAGCTCGGCAGGCCTGTATTGTCATAACTTTAGTGGAATACCAACACCGAGAGGAAATTACAAGACTTGAAAAATAACCTAATGTGTTAATAACTGAAGGATCTATCAATAAACTATATCATGTGTTTTATTATACCGCGGATACATTAGCGGATCTGGGTATGAAGCTTGGAACCTCTAGGGGTCCTGTAATTCGAAATAATTGTAATATATAGGCAGTGATGTTAGGGGAGAGTAATGCTCAAGGAAACGCTGGTGTTTCACTCTCAGGATCGAAAGCCAAACACCTGAATAAGAAATGGTACAAGGCGTGGTACAAGGCGTGGTACAAAGAATGGTACAATCTGTGTTCATAGAAGTGGTGCAATTCGCCCTCAACTGTGGTTGAGGTACAATAAGTATATTCCACTACCATTTATTTAAGTTAATAATGTTTAAAATGTCTTTATCCATTTTTAATATTTTAATATGCTGTTATTGTATATTTAATTAGTATACAGTATTTGTTGTGATTTATTCCCCTTTTCTCTGGTTTGCCTTATAGTGCGGTGGAGTCAATTATTTTTTAATCTGAGTATTCAGTCTCCATTGAACCGTACGCACGTGTTGTTTACTAGAAGCTGTGGTATCAAATGGTATGTTCTCACGCTCTTCCGCTTTTTGTACGTAGCCTGCATGTAGCCGCTTTCCTGTGGGCGTGACATATTTGTCGCGTACGAAAAACAAATTAGTTGAGCCACACAGGTTGATGAGTAGCCCAGACACATGCTTAGGTATACGCATATATGTATCGATATGTGGAGGTATAGAACATTTTATTTTTAGATTAATGTATGTATAGTTGTATTTATATTTATGGAGGTAGGTCTCAAAGATGTTTAGATATGTTGATGCTCTGTGCCTGTTGCCTCTTTATATGTACCCTAAAACACACATTGCCCGTGCCAGACATCTTATCTATTTCGATCCAGATTCCTTATTACACCAATGTAAGAAAGTGATGTCGTCATTACAACATGTTTGAGTTTATTAGCTTTGTTATGTATAATGTAGAATCTATATTGTTGTTCCTCTTATGTGGTCTGGCGAAACGACCCATTAATTCATACAATGCTGCTTGATGGATTTATACTCCTGGAGTCGTTTGTTACTCCGGCAGGCATCTCCAGGGGTATTAAGCTGCGGACAGAGTTTTTCCCCATATTATGAGTAATTAGGTTACACTGATATAGGAAATTTGTTAAATGTATAGCTATTATAATCCCGACGTGTCATTCGCAGTATCGGAGATCTGCCTGAAATCCGCTGTTCTCGACCATGGGTCAAATAGATCAAGTGGATAGACGCTTTAATTTAGATCCCATCACACCTAACTGCATATACTTAGGGACGCTAAATTAAGCGTGAATGAACGTTCACTTTGTGATGAACGGAAACGTATGAGGGTTAGCTGTTAGGTTCGAATAAATCATAGGTTTGAGACGACATTTCGTTGTAGTCCAGTAATAATCCATTGTGCAGTATTGCTACTTTGTTTTTATTTTAGCTAAATCACTTCTCTGATTCCATACTGAGTTGGTGTACATTTGTCTGACGTGGCGAACAAACTGTAATGTTTGTTAACACGCCTTAGGCCTATAAAAGGCCTAACATTTCACTCAGGTTAAAAAACAACTAGTCGTACTTCTATCGATATTGTTCATGGTTCTTACACGTAGGAATTATTTAGTTATCCGAACCCGGAATAAAGCTGAGGTCAGCATCTGAGGTGTCGAAATGCTTTATATACAGGTTTCTTTTGGACCACAGAAAATTACTGTTGAATGTAAACTGTGGTGTCAAAATAGTTTATGATATGTATGTAGCAAGTCACCATTGAACCACACGCACGTGTTGTTTGTTGCGAGCTGTGGTATCAAATGGTATGTTTTTTACGTGCTTCCGCTTTTTGTAAGTAGCCTGCATGTAGCCGCTTTCCTGTGGGCGTGACATATTTGTGGGTGTGTGTGTGTGTTATAAATGTAGTAAGGGTACAATAGACAATCTGATTAGATTGTTCTTTGATATATGTATGCAATATATATATATATATATATATATATATATATATATATATATATATATATAATATATATTCAAACTATTCTGCAAAATGTAAGAGCAAATAATAAAGCATATTTTAATGCCAATAAACGGTTATCTATACTTTATTATATTCTATAATTTTGCAGATTTGGAAAAACTGAAGCCTGAAAACAAAGAAGTGACATATTTCTGTCATATAGTTGTTCACTTAATAAGATGCAAGTTGTGTATCTGTTTGTCAAAACAAATGTGTTATTCTTTTTGCTATACAACCATATTCTGATTTTACTAGTTGGACTTTTTTATTTCAGAGCTATTAAGTTATTAATATCATGTATTCATTACCTTCGTTTTATAGTAAATAGGCTGCAATACGAAGATTGTATATTATTATTGGTAAATATTTTTAATTTTCCAAAATGGTTGCCATTTGGAAAACTATAAGTTTTCAAAACAGTGTATGTTCACTTGATATATTAGTATTTTATAAACTATTGGCATGCATATATTGGTGTGCAATGCAATCGACTTTCTGGTGTTTATTTTTCATGTTTAGCTCTCAGCTGTGTAACAGATCTTAATGATTTGTGTTTATTTTTCATGTATTATAATAATAATAATAATAATAATATTTTATATAGTGCCTTATTCAATCGAAATTGCTCTACGACATTTAACACTTAAAACACTATTAAAACATATTCTGAGTTCATATAGATAAAATACATTTCATGCATAATAAACTGGTTTGATATTTTAAGTATGCCAATTTAAATAAATGGGTTGTAAGAACGGTACAAAATATGTCTTTAGTTGCTGCCAGTTTAATATGGTTCGGCAACTCGTTCCACAACCTGGGAGCTGATGCTCGGAAGGATCTCTTTTCGTACATTGCTGTATAACTCTCATCTGTGCAACAAGTCTTAATGATTTCTGTCAAATCGTGTCACCTTTTAGAAAACATATATTAAACATTCTGTGTGATCCTTCATTTCAGCAGTCAAACTTCAGTCCGATATGGGTCTGTGTATGTGTGTGTGTGTGGGGGGGGGGGGGGGGTCAGGTCCATCTAGTTACTATACTCGGATTCCTATAAAACAATGTCGACTGTGTATAGGTTATAGAAGTTGAAGGATAGGTGTTCATATGTCAAGTCAATGGTTCGATTACCGTTTAAACTATTAAAAGCTGCCATAAAATTTCCAGCAATTCAGCTACTAATGTCTCGGCTCATGACAAAGGGGTGTTCCTCGTCTTACTGAATTTAAATACTGGAATGTGATGTTAAAACACGTTTATGTCTGTAACATGTTATGTTTGAGACGATCAGGTTGGAATCTTGTCTCAGTATTTCTGCACTATCATAACATCAGCAGCAGAAATAATAATAATAACAATAACAACAAAACTAATAATAATGCAGGTTAATATAGAACCCATATCACCAGGAACTAGTCAAATACGTTGTCCTATATAATTGCAAGACGAAGTTCCTAAAACTTAATTCGAAATATTAAACAAAACATAATCGTGTGAGTTTTGTAAACGGATTTAAATATTCGATACATTCTTTACTTCCAGCCTCCTCCGGCAAGAAACTCGACCATGTAGGGGGAAGCTGATGTGGTTAATGCACATTCCTCATCAATTTAAAGGCTGCTCTACACCTTTACAATCAAAGATTGTGCAGAGTTTAGGCCAGGCTGTTCTACACGTCTGCAGTCGTAATCGCTTCCTGATACAGCTGGATCTAAGTTTCGATATTCCACAGGCGATGTTTACACGTCATAATGGAAGCCTAAAAGACTTCGTTTCTATTAGCTAAATGTAAAACTGAACTAAATTTATATCCCTCAAACAAACAGTGGTACAACCTAAAATAGAGAACTTAAAGTAATTTGAGGAACAAAATATATTGTTCAAGTATTCACTAAATATTTTATTTCTCAACTAGATGTTGCGTTATTTTAGGGTTTAGATTATTTTCAACCTCCCCTATTATTTGCAAATACTTTCCAATTCAATCGAGATCATCTTCGTTTACGTCCGACGAGATAAGCGGATATGACACACATTGCTAGATGTCCATTGCAATTCCCAAGAAGGCTACCTCTATATGCATTTCCAGAAATATGGAATAAACAGCCAAGATCCCAAATGGACGTCGACAATTTATCTCGTTCTCAATTTAAATATTAAATTAAAGCCGAATACTTAAATAACTACCGAAGCCAAGTCCGATGTACGAATGTAAGATGTTCAGATTGTTATCATATATTATCATATTCACTTGGTTTCTAATAATGTAAACATCCATCGTCATCCGGGGCCAGTGGAAAGACAACAATTACGCTACACTGGTCCCCCCAATTTACATTCTCTCGGCATTTTATTGTTATCGTGTTATATTTAATGTTATATATGTATATACATGTAAATTGGAAATAAATTCATTTGTCATTATTAAGGTAATCGTACCTTTTACCGCCAATAATCGTAATGTTTGGCAAAATAGAAAGAAAAAAGAACAGTAGTATTTTAATAACACATTTTACTTTATTGAACCAAAAATAAACCAATGCCAACCATACACCACTAACTTGTATGCCCCCCCCCCTCGGCATTCATTCATTCATCACAGCAATTTAACATAAGTTTTGATCAGTAGATTAATGTCATTACGAGGGATTTATCCCACTCCTCAATAAGGGCTATCCCGAGGTCGTAAACTATCCTTGGACCAGAATCACGACGTCTCAACCATATCCCATCAATGTTCTATCGGATTCGGCTCCAGTAAACCAGCTTGCCAATCCACGACGTTGATGCCCACCTCCGTAAAGAAGTTAATAAAGATGCAAGTAGTGTGTAGGCGAGCTTTATTCTCAACGAACACGAACCCATCATCCACCGCAGCAGCAAATGGTCCTATGAGTCTCAATACTTCATCACGGTATCTCAGTCCGTTATTCTGCTTGGACAGAGTGTACAGGTCCGTGTGACTCTCTAACCAGATATCATATCACATCATCTCTCAGCCAATACTAGATATCTCCACTTTGACCACAGTAAATGCTGGAAACCGCTATTCCGAGCATCTCCACATCCTCATTCGGTCATCATCATTGTGGGATACAGTGATAGTACCCTCATATGAGAACTACACAGTTGTCCATTCAGCGAACTATCAATTCTGATCTTCTTGGCTGAAGTCCAACCTGATGCGCTATTAAGATAAAGTCTCTAGCTATTCTTCTGGCTCCCGTACGTTCCTCATGGAGTGTCTACTTAACTGTCTGGTCACCAACCTGAGTGTTTAGTGACATGTTGGAGGAAATATTACATCTGTCTGGCTATGTATACCAGTTACGGAGGAGGTCACAGTTGGCTAAGTAACGGTAGTCTCTGGCCGTTGTACAAGTTTGACGACATTGACCTGGTGTTCTTGCGTACTCAACCATCTCATAATAACGTAACCAAACTCATCCAGCTACACTTCTAGACACGCCGAATTTCTTATCGACCATTATCAGGGTGTAGGCATTATCAAGTATTTGGATCGCTCTAACAACTTCTGATTAACACAAGAAGCATCTGGCAGCAGCCATCATCACCGACACAAGACGCACAACAAATAACAAGCGTATAACTACACTCAATTTGGTTCTGCAAGCGGTAAGAGCTTTTTCCAGAATTCAACTTCATTGCTTATTTCGAAAGTATTGGCTGTGATAGGAGTTCAGATGGTATCACGTTATGGAAGATTAACTTTCACGTTTGCCATAAATAGAAGTACCACACTGTAGAAAATAACCCACATTGTCCCTTAGTTATTCACTCAGTACATGTCATCAGTACAGTGTAGGTTTGAGCATTTCACAATGAAATCATATTAGGACAAGAACATTTCCTTCAATGGATTCTTATGGGATGACACATTCTATCATACAAAGGTCTGATTTGCAATGATCTAATTGTACAATTTGGGTAATATTCGACAGTTAGTTCAAAATCCACTTTTTTTACTATTCTCTAAAGTTGTCCAAACGTTTATCATATTGCCGCGATTAATTACGTCGAACGCCTTTGATAAATCACAGAAGATGGAGATAGTATACTGTTTAGGTTGGATATTATTCAGTTGAGCCATATATTAATAGATGAATTGTGGAGTGCTTGGGGCGAAAACTATATTGATTTTTATATAGAATATTCTGTCCTTGTAAATAGGTATATCTTTATTTTTTTTAATTGGTTGGGAATTACTCCAGATGAAAGTATTTGTATCTAGAAAAATATTTATTAATTTCTTAACTACCTTGGTGGCGATTTGATGTCTAAACTTATTTTTGGTTTTAGCTTGATTACAAGTTCAAGGGCATGCGTTTGGTTTATGGGTTCTATGTACATGGTATTAGATAGTGTATATTATGGTATTAAGTATTATTGTTTGATTGTGGGACATTAAGGCTTGTAACTTTAGCAATATTGGGAAAGTAGTTGTTAAAAGATTTGTCTATTGGTGCTTTGTTTGATATTTGTTTCTTGTCCATGGAAAAGGTTTGTGGGAAGTTTGCTTTCAGATTTACTTTCCCTAATGCCTTCTTCAGTATCTGCCATGTATATTTCAGACAAGTATATGAAATACTTTCTAAAGTGGACGCACCAATCACACATTTACGCTTATGACACGTGATCATGACTGCTCCGCAATGAATACACAACGTAGCATTATTGGATGATTTTCTATTCATCAAAGACGGTTATTCAATTACCAGAAATCAGCCCAAAACTGTGTACGTCATCTTTTAATACAATTAGGATTGACCACCATCTTGTTGGTTGTTCGTTGCGAGGTCGATGCAATCGACTAATCATCGACAAGCTTACAAATAAAGTCCGACCGAGTACCATAACAACAACAGCCATGACAGCATTTGGGGTCACTTCCGCTTCTGATGTCATTAATCATCACGAACTTGTCACCATTATTATGACTAAGTTGAGCGATAATAGAGACTGGTTCAACTATAATGATATATTACGCGAAAACAAGATAACCTTTGTCAATGTGTTGTGGATAATTGGCGAGGCGAGGGGGGCAGTCAATCAGAAAAGGAGATGGGGCATACTTGTAAATAAAGTAGCAGGAGCAAAATAAACAGTATGGCCAATTGAAGACTAGGAAATCACCAAAAGTAAGAGGGAAAGCCGTAAAAGGAAAGCAGCCAGAAAAGAGCAGTTTGGGTCAACATAGGAGAGAACTGGAAATCAATAGCTTAAAATATGTAGCAGCATATTAGGAGCAGAGGTAAGACAAGGGTATGAGAAGAGATGAGAAAAGGGGCAAACAATATTCAACAAGCCAAAGATAGCAAAGGGAAAGGTAAAGCACTCAAAGTGTATAAACAGAAATAAATGTGTTTATTGGTGCTAGATGATACGTATGAAAGTGACTGAATTCTACTACGCTAATGACTGATAGAGTGGCAGGGGAGTTAATATAATATCTCGTCCTTAGTGTAAGCTTCGTGGCGTTGGTTCCATTGTGACTGATGAAAGAATTTTAAAAAAATGGTCTCTATTGCTGTTAGATCCTCTCTCGATCTCCTACTTGTCAATATGTGTTTGTGTGCACGAGCACATACACGCACACAAACGCACATACAACCCCAACACCCCAAACAGTCTCCCCGGAACGTTTGTACACTTGTACAGACACTGTCGGCACCTTTTGTACATCTTGCTCAAATCCTCTCCGCATCCTTCGTATATCTTCCTCACAGCCTGCCTGTAATATGTGTACACCTTTCTTCCATCTTGTCCGCACATTTTATGCTCCTGGCTCACATCCTGTCCGTACCCTTTGTAAACCTTGCTGACATCCTGTCCGTACCCTTTGATGACCTTTCTTCTCACATCCTGTCTATGGCCTAGATATACCCTGTGAACATATAGCCTTCACCCTACCTACACACACACACACACTCACTACACGTGACTTACCCCTTACCATATCCTATATCATATTTACATCCCCCCATTCCCTGCTCAAACTGATGGCAACACCCAAAAGCCCCCTCCCTTCTCTCCTAATGCAGTTGGCAGATTTACGAAGCCACGTTGTCTTCACCAAATCGATTCCATTTTCATAAAACTTGCCCCATATCGGTTCGCATAAATCTCTCGCTTTGTCTAAATACCTCCAGAAAAATGGCAAGGAAAAGCCTGGAAGAGCCACTAAAAGGTCCTCTGTGCTAAACGGATGCCTATAAATGTTCTTTCTCGCCCCCCCCCCCTCTACCCACCTATCTGTCGTGTGCGTAGAGGGAGATAGAGATAGATAGATAGATGGGCATAGATAGAAAATGATAGATAGATAGATAGATAGAGAGAGAAAAAAAATAAAGGAGCGAGAGAGAGAGATTGTCTTAAACTATTGGAAAAGTTTCAAGATTTAGTTGTATTCAGTTTTAAAATTTTCTGCCTAAAATACATTTACCAGTTTTGGCTTCTAGTGTTTACCTCTGAGGTTAGCTTAAAAATAGTGCAGGTCGTGTGGGTTTAGTTTCGAGTCTAGGTCACGTGACGTGAATCAGTTGGGAGATAATCGGCTGCGAGATTTCCGATTCGAATTTTATTAACACCTCATTTATCACTGTCTGTATATAGTAGGCAGGAAATGTGTGGAAAATCTCGAGGGGATATTTGTGAATCTGATCAATCATTTCATCTGTTTGGTGATTGATTGCAAATAAGATCGATATCTCCAACCGATCGATGGAAGACGTGTCTATCGAGGCTAATTAGACGATAAAAAGGGAATACTTTCTGCGACCCGTTGAGGTTTTATGGAAATTTTGTTGTGTTTATTATCTTTGTTCTAGTCTGTCTGTCTGTCTGTCTCTCTGTCTGTCTTCTCTCTCTCTCTCTCTCTCTCTCTCTCTCTCTATCTATCTATCTATCTATCTATCTACATATATATATATATATATATATATATATATATATATATCACTCACTCACTCACTCACTCACCCCCCCACACACATCCACTCACTCACTCACTCACTCTCCATATATATATATATATATATATATATATACATCTAGGCATTCCGATAGTCTTAACATATTCAAATCGAAGTTCTTAGACTGGACCTAATATTTCACTGTCGTCTCAGTAACGGCTGAGACACGTGACCTGTCGGACCCCAGTCTACACGATTTAATAAACTTAGGATGTATGAGTTATTCAAATCCAGAATAAAGCTGAGGCCAGCATCTGTGGAGTCCAACTGTTATTATCTAAATGTTTCTTTTGAACCACAGTACATTACAGCCGACTGTGAACTGTTGTGTCAATGTATTTATCTAATATATGTATTAACTTATTGTTGGACCAGCAGAACTTTTGTTTACTGCGAGTTCTGGTGTCAAATAATGTATTTTGGGTCTGTTTCCGATTGCTTTTCTCGTACAAAAAGCAGATTACTTAAGCCAACAGGTAACTCAGACTTATTACGAATGTTTTTTAAACTTTTTAAAATAAATAGATCCATATATGTATATAACCTCGGGTGACGTGAAGGTTTATGTACAGTTATGTTTATGTAAGTTTAGGTTTATGTATGCTTAGATTTATGTATGTTTATATTTTTGTATATTTAGATATATGTATGTTTATATTTATGTATGTTTATATTTATGTATATTTAGATTTATGTATGCTCAGATTTATGTATGTTTAGATTTATGTATGTTTAGATATATGTATGTTTAAATTTTTGTATATTTAGATATATGTATGTTTAGATTTATGTATGTTTAAATTCGTGTATGTTTAGATTTATGTATGTTTAAATTTATGTATGTTTAAATTCGTGTATGTTTAGATTTATGTATGTTTAGATGTGTTATGCATACATTTATAGAGGTATAGAATAGAAATAGAAGAGAATTTTATATTACAATAATAACATAAAATATACACAGTAATAAATAATAATAATAATACACGAAATTTATATAGCGCCCTATATAACCTGTAAGAAAGTTACTCTAATATGGATGTAACAGATTTACATCTTTAAAAATACATAATTGTTTCCAGCCAAATACATAATATATTCAGCTAGGAAAAGCTGAAACAAAAAGATTAGTCTTTATCTTCTTTTTGAAGGTATCAAGGGTCTTGCACTTTCTGATGGTTACTGGAAGATTATTCCGGAAGGTTGCAGCAGCCTTGCTGAAACATCTATTACCGTATATCACTCCACGTGTTGTTGGTACGGCTAAGAATGCTCCAGACTCAGATCGTAGAGACCTTGTCGGCTGATACGGAACGACAAGTTCCTCTAAGTACTGAGGGGCAGTCGCTTGAACTGCCCTAAAAGTGTACATCAAAATCTTGTACTGCGACCTATGTATAAAACGGAAGCCAATGCAGGGAGTTAAAGTCTGGTGTTATATGTTCTCTTTTATGAGTGCGAGTGACTAACCTGGCAGAAGAATTCTGTACTTTCTGTAGCCGTGTCATCAGTGTGCTTGGATGACCATACAGGAAGCATTGCCGTAATCTAGCCGAGATGTTATCAGGGCGTGCGCCAGTGTTTTGCAAGCATCCAATGTGATGTACCGCCTCATATGACCAATATTACGAATTTGGTAATAACAGGCTTTGGATATTGCATTTACTTGCCTCTCCGTGATCAGGGATGTATCAAAATATATTACTAAGTTCTTCACTGACGATGCGACAGAAACAGTATTCTTACTTACCTGAAGACGTAATTCCTCATTTATCCCAACCTGATGTTTCGGGTTAAAGATAAAGATCAGACACCTAAAACTTAGCTAGCACAAAAATAAGCAATACACATATTCTATATTAACATGTAATGGAATATGAATCAAATTTGATCGTTGGTCGCAACGTACATTGAGAAGTTCTCTATTTCTTACAAACATTTTATCAAATGATATAGACAAATAATTGTGTAGATACTTATAAATATGGAAAGTATTTGTCTTTGGTGTTCAAAAAGATTACTAATTATAGGAATATTCGATCACTTAACAGTATGACTAGGATAGGACTTCTTATTTATTGTACTCTTTTTTGTAACATGATAGAATATCTTAGTATCGTTCTGTTTACATTTATCCAGATAATAATTATCTATGAAAAATGGGAGTTAGTTAACATAGAGTAGAGGATTTTCAAACAGTCAACGGGTAGTATGTATTTAATGGGAAATAAAGCGCTGGATACTTTATTATTAACTTGGGTGATATCATGCTTTCGTGTTAAATTTTCATCGAGATTTATCCCTAGAAATTTGTTGGATTTTTCGTTGCAGCCATAACCAATTCTATACAAAGTTCTATCATTTAAGCCCAAGGTCCATACTGCCAAGAAATGTTTAAGTCGTAATACAATATATTTGTTTTCTTTTTTGCGTTCAGTGATAATCTGGTAAATCAGTGCCATCATATATATATATATATATATATATATATATATATATATATATATCCTAAAAATGCACACACACACACACACACAGAGAGAGAGAGAGAGAGAGAGACAGACAGATTTCTTGTTGTTTAGTTTTAGCAAACCTCTGCACCTTACATACAGTATAACCCGATCCTACCAATCTCTATGTTACCGACCACTTCAACATTACGATAATAGTACAGAGTACATGTACCGGAAAATACCGAGACCACTGATGTAAACATATAAGAAGCGGAAACAACACATAGTGATAACATAACTCTCTCGTTACATTCACCCCCTTCCCACACACTCCATTTCTAGTTATTTGGAATTGGTGGGTCTTTTCCTCGGTGTAATCCCGGGATACCTCTCACACGGACAGATGCGATATGTCTTCAGGATCTGACAAACATAAAGGATTGATGTGATCCCGGCAGACGGTGCTCCATATTTTACGACATTCGAATGCCACAATTGTTGTCGTCTGGTTGTCGACTGTCTCTTTCCGGCATCAAGGGGTTCACGACCCCGTGCACGTGATCCAGACACGTGACACTGGCTGAGGATTAGAATTTGGAGAGCTTGATTGATGACCACGTTAGGACTCCTGGGGTCCGAGGACGTGAGGTATTAAGCGCTATCAGAAGACAGCTTGAACATAACGTACCCGGTTAGAAACCTGGATTGGCAATAGACGGCGCTGTCTTGATCCCGAAACGACGTGTTTAAATGGCACCGTGTACCACTCCGTGTCCATGATCCGGTCGTGTGTCATTAAAGTTGACCATTAATATGGAAATTAGTAATCAATAAATATGTCACTTGGTGAGAACGACAACTAATAATACTATCACCATCATCAGTACTACCACTACTACTACCACTGCTCCCACTACTACAATTATTACAACAACAACAACTACTACTACAACTACTACTATTACTACTACTATTATTACAACAACAACAACTACTACTACTACCACTACTACTACCACTACTGCTACTACTACTATTATTACTACAACAACAACAACTACTACAACTACTACTATTACTACTACTACTACTACTACTACTACTACTATTATTACAACAATAACAACAACAATAACAACAACAACAACTACTACTACTACTACTACTACCACCACCATCACAACAACAACAACAACTACTACTACTACTACTACTACTACCACTACTACTACCCCATCTACTACTACTACTACTACTGTTACTACTACTACTACTACTACTATTATTACTACAACAACAACTACTACTACTACTACCCTACTACTACTACTGCTACTATTAGTATTACTACAACATCGATAACAACAACAACAACAACTACTACTGCAATTACTACTACTACTACTATTATTATAACAACAACAACAACAACAACAACAACAACTACTACTACTACTATTATTATTATTATAACAACAACAACAACTACTACTGCTACTATTATTATTACTACAACATCAACAACAACAACAACAATAACAACAACAACTACTACTACTACTATTATTATTATTATTATTATTATTATAACAACAACAACAACTACTACTACTATTACTACCACTACTACTACTGCTACTATTATTAGTACTACAACATCAACAACAACAACAACAACAATAATAACAACTACTACTACAACTACTACTACTACTACCACTACTACTACTAGCATCCACCTCCACTTCATCATTATTATCACCGAAACCATGAAATAATTAATAATTATCAACATTTTATTATTTATTGATACTCTCTATATTATATTCCAGGAGTCTATCATCATTTAAAAATAATAAATATTAGCTTTACATAAACAATAACAGACAATAAACACAACTTACATGTGTGTGTGTGTGTGTGTGTGTGTGTGTGTGTGTGTGTGTGTGTGTGTGTGTGTGTGTCCTGTGTATATGTGTGTGGTTTGTGTTTATGTGTGTGTGTGTGCTTGCGTGTTTTAGGACACACACACATATATATATATATATATATATGGTGGCACTGGCCGAGAAGATCAAAACGTATACATACTCTAAACCTATACACCCATTAATCTATTGATAATTAAATCACTAAATAGTCGGACTTCAGCATACCAAAAAGTACACATCTATACAGACGTAGACTTGTTTATGTCTAGGCCATTTATCTGTCTGTAGGACTCGGATAATCCGCTTTTCGTACATGACAAATCTGTAAACCCACAGACCTCCCAAATCAGTAACAATTACATGTACAATCTAACCGTGACACGTACCGTGGCCGTAAAACATCAATCATCATCATCACCACCACCACCGTGACACGTCCCAGTAAAAACTGTCAACATTTTGGAGTCCGTCACACATTCAGCACAAACGTCGGATCCTGGTTCAAGATAGCTCCGTGTATCTTTGGTACTATGTGTCCAGATGATTCCTATAGTCCTGGCTAACCTCTGCGAGCAAAACTGACAAAATGTCCCCGAAATCTCTATGTTTCCGAGACCTGCTGCCACCTGGTGACAGACTTCTGCTATTTCAAACGACACACAAAGGTACGAAATCGAGAAGGTTGAGAAACTGGAGTAATTGAATTGAATTGGATCGCTAGATTTTTGGGTAAGCTGTCGTATATTTATATGTTATAATCAATATGTTTTTAATTTTAAGAATAATAAATTTTAAACTTTGTTTTGGGTGAAGCTAGTTGCCAATTATATCTAATGGGATAATATACATATGCATGATATGTTTCTAACACACATACACACACACACCACACACACACACACACACACACACACACACACACACACACACATATATATATATATATATATATATATATATATATACAGGTATCCGGACATTTAGCCAAAGGACATTTTGCCAACGGAAACTTAGCCAACGGACATTTAGCCAACGGACATTTAACCAACGGACATTTAGCAAATATTAGAAGGAAGAACATTTAGCCAACATTCAAAATTTCCATCTTACATCTACATGTATATTGTTATATTTTTGAGTTTGTGCATGCTTTGTCAGTATTATGTTTTCTTTATGGATGTTGCAAATATAGGCCTATCTTTAAATAACATGTTAGCAACATAATAATTATTGCTGCTTTTTGTACAATTTGTATATTTATATTAATGTATACCGTTTTCTCCGGTATTATACATAAAAATAAATAATGATATGCAATATGTCAGGGTTGGGAGGGTTTTTACACAGACGCTATTAACACCGTTAACTACTTAACTATATCTGGCATGTGGGTAATTACTACTTGTATATACGGCAGATAATCTACTAGTCTCAGAATAATCCTCTATCCAATGTTGACACATACAAGTATTGTAATGTTGTTAGATGTGACTGCATAACCCAGGTGATATATCATAGTTTTAAAATGTGACTTCATTTTGCCTCAGTATAGAAAGCTATCCTGAATTTAATTTGAAGCAGTGTTCCACTTTCTCGTGATCATAGTGTTATATCACATTGATACATACCTGCATGTTGGCTTAAATTATTGAACTAATACTGTGATTATTATTTGATATCCAGCCTTTAGTACTGTATAAAGGTGGAAGCCCAAAGAATTCCACTTGGGAACATTTTTTACATGTTGCCGTTGGAAATAAGAAATGTGCAAAGTGCAAAAAGTGTGATCATCAGCAAGCTAATAATAGTCCATTACACAAAATGTTCAATGTATTCAGTTTCATCAGCATCAAGTGAGAGAATATTTTCAAATATTCACGCTAAAGTGCACAATCTTCTATGCAACAATAAAGCTTTTAAGATGGCATTCTGCTATAGGATTCTCCGAGATCAGTGCTAAAGTAGACTATTTTACTGTTCAGATAGACAATATTCACTTTGTGTGCAGAAGAACAATAACTGTCATTATTTTGTTATATTCCTACTATTCATGTAGACATTCATGTGTCAAATATTAGGGTGTAGGACAGTAGCTCACAAGGACAGTTGCTCACCAAACAAAATGAAAAAGTGGACACTTGTTTACCAGTGAATATTTAATGAGGAAAATTAAAAAGAATTCAATAATTTTTAATTCAGAAATATATTTCTTAGTATCATATTACCTATATAATTATTGGGATGAATATTACCAATTATTAGGGAATTAAAGTTCAGAGATTATTTTATTTTATTAATATAATTATTTAAAAACATCCAGGTGAACAACTGTCTGGTGAGCAACTGTCCGTACTCCAAATATTGAGTAATGTGCTAATAAAAATGCATGTATGTGAAAGACACTATCAAATAAATGGGTCACCTAGTGCAAATAGATCTGGCTTTGTTTACAGTGCTTCTGTTTGGTGTACCTTCAAGTTGACCTATCCTATCCCCAATGACACTTAACTTATTTCACCTGGAACCAGTGGCTTCTATAGGCTAGTAGGATAAAAGGGCCCCAGGGCAATTAGATCTGGCTTCCTTTATAGTGATTCTGTTTTATGTACAGTCAGAATTTGTTGATGCGACAAGGTTTATTGCATGATAATATGTGGGATAAACGAGAATATGATTATCGAGTCCGTGACATACCGGTAGTCTGTGTCACACATTTTTAAATCATACAGATATACGTCCGTATTTAAACCAAAATTCAATAACTGTACGCAAGACATGGAATAGCATTTAAGCCATTGAGCATTTTGATGTTTGTTAATTACAGACATTATAAAGAAATACTCGTCTCATTATTTGAGTGATAAATTTAAATGAGATTATTATGGCTCGTTGTGGGGTTTTTTCTGTTTTTAAATGACTCAATATTTTATTCAAGTATATTTATACTTAGCGCCCAGTTAAGAAATATAAAATATGGAAACAATATAGATAACACAAACAAATATATTAAAAGTATATGATGTAGACTTAATAATAGGAATATTGACAATGTACACCTATGGACAACTTGTTAGAAATAAAGAATGTATTATATGCAATGTTTGTGTTTTCAAATTTTAGAGTACGAGATATTTGTTTGTGATCATTACATTCGTACAATGAATTGAATAAAATTCAATTACATACACTATGACGATTGAATATAACAGCTGTGGACTATATGTAACATCTGTGTTTGAAGTTTTAGAATATGAGACATCACTTTGTGTTTGTTACATTTGTACAATGAATTACAAAAATACAGTTACATACAATGTTTTGTATTTATTGAAACAACTATATTTATGAAAACTCACATCAACATAATAAAAAAATTGAATGTTGGCTAAATGTCCCCCCTGCAAATATTGGCTAAATGTCCGTTGGCTAAGTGTCCATTGGCTAAATGTCCGTTGGCTAAATGTCCGTTGGCTAAGTGGATATATAATGACACTAGCTTTCCCATTTATGGCGATTTCTTGGACAATTGGTAGCACGCTAATTGCTCATCAAAAGAGATAGTGACTGGCTCAGATTACGATTATAATGATATCGATCTTATGTAAAACATTTGAATACAAATCACTGTTTTATGTGAGAATATAAAAAATATACAAGTCACCAATGGCAAGTTTCAGTCCATCAAATATACGTCGTGAAGTGGAGATATAATCACCACTGTGGTAGGACTCGTCCCTCAATAATAATAATAATAATAATAATAATAATAATAAGCAGAAGAAGAAGAACAACAACAATAATAATAATAATAATAATAATAATAATAATAATAATAATAATAATAATAATAATAATAATAACAACAACAATAATAATAATATAATAATAATAATAATAATGAATATATAATATATATGATGAGATAATAATAATAATAATAATAATATATAATAATAATAATATATAATAATAATATATGATGATGATGATGATGATGATGATATACATAATAATAATAATAATAATAATAATAATAATAATAATATGATGATGATGAGATGATAATAATAATAATAATAATAATAATAATAATAATAATAATAATAATAATAATAATAATAATAATAATAATAATAATAAAATAATAATATATATAATGATGATGATGATTATAATAATAATAATAATAATAATAATAATAATAATAATAATAATAATAATAATAATAATAATATGATGATGATGATGATGATGACGATGATAATAATAATAATAATAATAATAATAATAATAATAATAATAATAATAATAATATGATGATGATGATGATGATGATGATGATGATGATGATTATAATAATAATAATAAAAATAATTATTATTATCATCATCATCATCATCTAGTACGATGGGTTTTGTTTAGGAGCTTTCCACCTTGATTACTAAAGTGAAACACATTTTGGTTCACACAATACAACACATTTATGTACTAATACACAGAGACAATAATTTATTAAATATAGTGAACACATTACTTAAAATAATCAGGTTTTAAGAATAACAACAACAACAACAACAATTCTGTTATTCTCTCCATTATAAACAGAGAACCATGTCACGTGTATAGTCACTCACGTGTTTGGTCACTCATGTGTATAGTCACTCAGCTTATGAGTGAAACTTCAACGAAGAAAGTTAGCCGAGTGATTATTACGAGACAATATTCTGTTGGTGTACTTAATCCTCCCAACAATTAGAAGATTAAATGAGATAATCCGACACTTTGTTCTAATCTTACATCCTCTGGTGTAATCGACGTTATTGGATTATCCGGGATTTATGTATACATATACCAGATTAAAAGACAGCAGGAAATAACCTTTAAACCCAATAATTTACATATTTACAGTCGATAGAATAAATTATAATGCTTCAAAAGATTCTTGGATGGAGAGCGATATCTCCTCTAAACGACACCTACCATTCTCTGGAGAGATTAGATTGGCCAACGGTCATATATATATATATATATATATATATATATATATATATATATATATATTACTGCTGCTTTTACTGCCACTTTTGTGCACAAAGTAGCCTAAATGAAACACCCTTCTGACATAGTTCGGCCGGGGTTTGAACCCAGGTGCTATACATTTGTGGCCAATCGCGCTACCAGTTAGGCCATGGAGGCGCCCCATGTATACGTGTGTGTGTGTGTTTGTGTATGTGTACGCGCGCGCGCGCAAAACAGTGGCTATAGAGTTATTGGTGGCTACAGGCCTGAGGTAAGATATAGTTTTTTTTTTAAATGTTCCAGAGCTTATGAGTTTAAGGTATTTTGTAGAGTGAGGATATTACACTTCAGGTAGAGTTTCGACCTATTACCTTTTTGAGTAGAGCTACGATTTTTCGCCTTTGGTTAGAACACTGACCTTTTTGGCCTTTGGGTAGAGCTATGATCTTAAACATTTTAGATGAGACCGAGAAGTTGTTTACTTAATATTATTTACAACCCTAGTTGATAAACCCGTACAATCCTGTACAGTATCAACTAACTGGGGAGTATATTATTTCCAGCTGACAATCAAAGGTGCTAACGCCCAATAAACCATTTTCTTTAAGTAGACTCTTCTGTCGACCTTATGCATCTACGGGGATGCCCCTCGGTCATATTTCCCGGGTGTGTGGGGTGGAGTTGTAGGTATTAACCCCGAGGCTAAATTAAAAAAAGGCACTCATTGGCAATGAAACTCATCAATCATTACAAACATCAAAGAACATCGGAGAATGCGCCGGGGGTCGTTTTGTTAAAACGATGAAACCTCTCATAGATGGAAATTAAAAGTGGATTTAAAACTGCATTACCGACTGTGCCACCGAAAGACCCTAGATCAACAGAGTAAGTAGAATCCGGGACATTTAGCCAACGGACATTTAGCCAACGGACACTTAGCCAACGGACATTTAGCCAACGGACACTTAGCCAACGGACATTTAGCCAATATTTGCAGGGGACATTTAGCCAACATTCAATTTTTTTATTATGTTTATGTGAGTTTTCATAAATATAGTTGTTTCAATAAATACAAAACATTGTATGTAACTGTATTTTTGTAATTCATTGTACAAATGTAACAAACACAAAATGATGTCTCATATTCTAAAACTTCAAACACGGATGTTACATATAGTCCACAGCTATTATATTCAATCGTCATAGTGTATGTAATTGAATTTTATTCAATTCATTGTACGAATGTAATGATCACAAACAAATGTCTCATACTCTAAAATTTGAAAACACAAACATTGCATACATTCTTTATTTCTGGCATGTTGTCTATAGGTGTACATTGTCAATATTCCTATTATTAAGTCTACATCGTATACTTTTTATATATTTGTTTGTGTTATCTATATTGTTTCCATATTTTATATTTCTTAACTGGGCGCTAAGTATAAATATACTTAAATAAAATATCGAGTCATTTAAAAAAAGAAAAAAACCCACAACGAGCCATAATAATCTCATTTAAATTTATCACTCAAATAATGAGACGAGTATTTCTTTATAGTGTCTGTAATTAACAAATATCAAAATGCTCAATGGCTTCAATGCCATTCCATGTCTTGCGTATGGTTATTGAATTTTGGTTTAAATACGGACGTATATCTGTATGATTTAAAATGTGTGACACAGACTACCGGTATGTCACGGACTCGATAATCATATTCTCGTTTATCCCACATATTATCATGCAATAAACCTTGTGGATCAACACATTCTGACTGTACATAAAACAGAATCACTGTAAAGGAAGCCAGATCTAATTGCCCTGTGGCCCTTTTATCCTACTAGCCTATAGAAGCCACTGGTTCCAGGTGAAATAAGTTAAGTGTCATTGGGGATAGGATGGTCAACTTGAAGGTACACCAAACAGAAGCACTGTAAACAAAGCCAGATCTATTTGCACTAGGTGACCCATTTATTTGATAGTGTCTTTCACATACATGCATTTTTATTAGCACATTACTCAATATTTGGAGTACGGACAGTTGCTCCCCCGGACAGTTGCTCACCAGACAGTTCCTCACCTGGACACTTGCTCACCAAGCAAATGAAAAAGTGGACCCTTGTTCACCAGTGAATTTTTAATGAGAGAATTTATTTTATAATTATGTTAATAAAATAAAATAATCTCTGAACATTAATTCCCTAATAATTGATAATATTCATCCCAATAATTATATAGGTAATATGATAATAAGAAATATATTTCGGAATTAAATATCTTTTTTTTAAATTTTCAATGTGATATAATACTATGATCATGAGAAAAAGTGTAATACTGCTTCAAATTAAAGTCAGACTGGCTTTCTATACTGAGGCAAAATGAAGTCACATTTTAAAACTATGATATATCACCTGGGTTATGCAGTCACATCTTAACAACATTACAATACATGTAAGTGTCAACATTGGATAGAGGATTATTCTGAGACTAGTAGATTATCTGCCGTATATACAAGTAGTAATTACCCACATGCCAGATATAGTTAAGTAGTTAACGGTGTTAATAACGTCTGTGTAAAAACCCTCCCAACCCTGACATATCATTATTTATATTTATGTATAATACCGGAGAAAACAGTATACATTATTATAAATATACAAATTGTACAAAAAGCAGCAATAATTATTATGTTGCTAACATCTTATCTAAAGATACGCCTATATTTATAACATCCATAAACAGAACATAATATTAACAGCGCATACACAAACTCAAAAATATAACAATATACATGCAGATGTAAGATGAAAATTTTGAATTTTGGCTAAATGTCCCCCTGCAAATATTGGCTAAATGTCTGTTGGCTAAATGTCCGTTGGTTAAATGTCCATTGGCTAAGTGTCCGTTGGCTAAATGTCCGTTGGCTAAATGTCCGGATACCGAGTAAGAAGGTAGATTCGAACTGACCAAAATTGTTCCAACTGAGCACGCTACCACTGAG